>VDFB02386824.1:139151-253029 GCA_007258455.2 Sequoia sempervirens
GGTTTTCTTCCCTTTTTTAGGGGATTTTTTTCTCTTCTTATTTTTATTGATTTTGGAGGGAGTGCTTCACACTAAGCTTGGATTTTTTAATTTGAGTCTCTTCCTTATTAAATTGAATATGTTCTATTAAATGCTTATATATTTTTATATACACTTTTAAAAATAATATAACAATAATAATAAGAAATAATAATGCATGTAATATGAAACAAGGAAGTTGCAAACGATTGTGGGATCATTATTAGATAAATAATGCACGAGATAATTGTAAGGAAGCTAAGGTAGTGGAACAACTTCCTACACTAATCTTGGGTGGAGAATAATGCAAAAATTTTACAAATCTTTAATAGTTACAATAAATTAAATAGAAATAAACATAAATATCATACATACCATGACTTAGTGATTTACGTGGGGAAAACCCTTTCGGGAGAAAAACCCCACACTCCAAAAGTCACCCAATATATTATTCAGTAAATAAAAAAGATTACAATATACTTGCAGAGCAAGCTTCTCACAGGAGTATCACCACTCAAAGATCAAGAGACAACACGACCGCTATTAGACTCTCATAAATCTTCACAATCTCTACCATAGTCATAATACAATGCCCTCATAAAATAGAGTTACATTCTAGGGCAAGACAAACCAAAAAAAATATGCCATTAGATCTAAAAGGTCTAATAAATAACAGTACAAATTTACAATATATCCTTTATTTAAAATGTATGTCGGCCATTCTATAAGTTTCTTGAAAAAGTTAACATGCTTACATGATTCGCTCCATGTTGCCATTGTATACACCTATCGGCGTAACTATGAAACATATATATAAATATATATACATCCTATCAACAATAAACCACATATAATTTCAAGGTTAAGAGACATTTTCCCTACAAATTTCCTACTTGTCAAACACCTTGCAAGAGCAATGTGAGGGTGTAAACATTGTCTCTTTAATTGTTAGGGGTCGAAAGGCCCATAGTCTTTGAACACCATATGAACTTCTTTGTGCTTACATGCTTAGTTAAAGAATCAACAACATTCATCAAAGTCTCTACCTTAACCAGCTTCACCCTGCCATATTTGATCATATCTCTAAAAAAATGATACTGCACATCAATGTGCTTGGTCTTGGCATGAAATGTCAGGTTCTTGGATAGACATATCTTACTTCGACTGCCATAATAAATTGTCACCACACTTTTTTTAATTCCAATATTTGAACATAGTCTCTTAAGCCAAATGGATTCTTTACAAGCATGAGTAGCTGTCATATACTCTACTTCAGTAGTGGAAAAAGCAACCACAACCTGTCACTTACTCATCCAACTAATTGCACCACTAAATAAAGTAAAAATATAAGCACTGGTGGATTTTCTGCTATCAACATCACCCACCCAGTCTAAATCCACATAACCATGGATATCAAGGGAAATCTCATCTTCAATCATATTACTATGATAACATAAGGAATAATTTGAGGTACTCTACAAATATTTGAAGACTCTTTTAACTGCATCCTAATGAAATCTACAAGGATTAGATATATATTTGGAAAGAACTCCCACTGCTTGGGAAATGTTTGGTCTAGTACAGACCATATCATACATCAAACTTCCAAATTTTTCACTTTGGTAAGGCACTCTTCTCATGTCTTCCATCTTTGATGGGGATGTTGGACAATCTAAAATAGATAACTTTGTTCCAACCAAAATAGGAACACAATATGGTCTACAATCCTACATATCAAACCTCTATAAAATTGAATTCACATACTTACTTTGGTTAAGCCATAGCTTTTTGTTCATTCTCTCCTTTAATTTCCATCCTAAGAATGTGTTTAGCTGGACCAAGATCTTTCATTTCAAATTTAGCAGCAAGTTGAGATTTCAGTTTTGAAATCATACCTTTCCCTTTGCCAATAAATAACATATCATCAACATATAATGCCATAAACAGGAAACGGTCACCATCAATTTAATAATAACAAAATGATCTGGTTTAGAATGCTCAAACCCCAAACTCAACATATATGTATCAAATTTCTGGTACCACATCCTAAGACTCTATTTTAAGCCATACAAATATTTCTTCAATTTGTAAACCAATTTACTTTTACCTTTCACCACGTAGTGCTCTGGCTATGTCATATAAATATCCTCCTCCAAATCACCATGAAGGAAATAATTTTTCACATCCATTTGCTCAACCTCTAAATTATATGCAACAACAATAGCAAGAAAAAATCTAATGGATGTCATTTTTGCAATAAAATACAATATCTCACCATAATCAACACCCTCAACTTGAGAGTAACCATTCACAACCAACCTTTCTTTGTATTTCTCAATACTTCCATTTGAATCAATATTTTTCTTGAACACCGATTTACAACCAAAAGGTTTTCATCCTTCAGACAATAGTACAAGATCTCATGTATCATTCTTTTTCAAATATGCCATTTCTTCATCCATAGCAATCTTCCAGGATTCTGCATCATTCATACCTAGTGCCTCTTCTACAGATCCAGGTTCATCCATGTTAATATTCAAAGAAAAAATACATCTCCAATCATTTGGTTAATACCTTTTAGGTGGTTGCCTATGTCTTGTAGACCTATGAACAAGTTGAGTTGGAGGTTCTTCCTCCTCTTCTAAAGATTGAGAGCTAGATGATCTCCCCTCAACTTCTTGTCTATCCTTGGGTCTCGATTCAAATTTCTCAAGTGTAGAAGGAAATTGAGTCACATCTTCTTGTTTACTTTGTTCTAGCTATGGGTATGTGCGGGATCATGATGGGTCAAAAAGTGGCAATATTATGGGTATTTGTAGGGTATGTGGCTGACGACTTTTTTTTAACCCAAAATTGATGAAACAAAAAGGGTTTTTAGAGGAGATTCTCAGCTTTCCACCAATATAAATCATACTTTACTTTGAATTTAATAAATAATTATTATTCATTTTCTACTAGAATTACAACTAAAGTCCTAATTGATACGTTGATTGAAAAACGTCTATAGCTTTCAAATGGTATCACATTTTTGAATATGAAACATCGTCACATTCTATTGCTTCACATACTATAGGATTAAAGGAAATAAAAATAAATTTCATGATTTTTTTTGGCTTGAAGTTAAGGTGGTTAGACATTTTAAGTTTTTTATATTTTTTAAAAGTTGTAATAAAAAATCATAATTAATTATTTACTTGGAAAAAAATTACAAAAAAATATACATCACATCGGGACATAGTCCTCTACTTATATTTAAAATCTTATGAAAATATTATCATTTTATTATGGTTAGGGTGGTCCAGGGCCGGACACCTACTTCTTATTTTCCCCCTAAAATTTAAGTACTATTGCATTGAAATTTCAAATTTTCACCAAATAGATTTAAAAAAAAAAAAAAAACCTAGTAGTTTAGAAAACTACATTCAATTTTTCTGAATATTCTATTCTTACATATTTTTGAAATAATATAGGCGCTTATTCAAATTTTTAACGTCAAGTTGCCTAACAGCGAGTTTACCTGAATTTTTTTGCCATAGGGGCCTATTTTTTCCATGATGATCGTACATGTACCGAAGAAGGCTTATTTTCTCCTAAAAACACACTTCTACTATGTATTACCTTGAATTACCATAGGATACAAGACTGTATCCTTTCACACCATAACTATATCCGATGAGGATGCATTTCACAACCTTGTTCTCCAACTTTATTTGCTTCTCCTTTGGCACATGTGCATATGCCTTGCAAACAAAAACTCTAAGATTTCTCAATGAAGGCTTGCGACCTGACCATGCCTCGATAGGCATCTTATCAACAAAAGATGATGTAGGATACTTGTTAATCAGGTAAGAGGTAGTGGCAATAGCTTTAGCCCAAAACCTTTGTTCTAGACCAGCACCACTCAACATACTCCTAGCCTTCTCCATCAGTGTCATGTTCATTCTTTCTGTAACTCCATTCTATTGTGGAGAATACATAGTTGTCTTCTATCTATGAATACTGGATAATCTTTACAAAATTTATCAAAATCATTAGAGAAAAATTCACCTCCATTATCAATCCTCAAACATTTTATTTTCTTTCTAGTTTGCAACTCAACCATTGCTTTAAATTCTTTAAATCAACTGAAAACTTCAGATTTACTCTTTAGGAAATATACCCACATCTTTCTACTATAATAATCAATAAATGAAACATAATATGTGGATTTACCAATCAAAGGAAAATCTACAGGACCAAACACATCAGAATGAATAAGATCCAATACAACCTAAGATATATGAGAACTCAAGTAAAACTGGATGTGGTTTTGTTTTCCATAAATGCAGTGCTCACAGAAATCAAATTCAAGATTACAATCAGATAGACCTTCAACAAGGTTTTTTTTTTGAAGGTCCTTAGACCCTTTTCTCCAATGTGGCCAAGTCTTTGGTGTCATAACATAGTTTTCTCTATAGGTAACTTCTTTTCAGAAGAAAGAGCACCCTTGGGTACCCAAAAAGCCATGACCATCTACTAAAGGTGAAACCCCCACTTCTTCCACAAACTTGGCATAAGTACTATTGCACTCAAAAATATATGCATCAACTTATGGGTAGAATCCCACAATAGTGGTTTACAATTTTTATTAGAAGCTGGTTCTTGGAATAATTTTTAACTAAAATTCACTTTTGGGCAACTATGAAGCTAAACCCATTGAGGAATTTGAAGATGATGCAAACTAGAGTTTTGTGACATTTTGTTAGTAGATTCTAAATATATTTTTCAAAATTTTTTGGAAGTCAGTTGCGCCTCTTTTCCATCTCCTCATTGGTTTTTTAGGAAAACAACATTTTCAAAAAGTGACGCTCGTTGTATAATGCATAACTTTTTTTCCATGAAGGGTAAAATTCTAATTCTTTCGAATTTAGATTTGTAACTCTAATATCTAGTGCTTCCAATTGGTTAAATAGTTTCTTATTGAATATTTTTTCTTTAATCAATTTTGAGATAAAACCAATTACAATTAGGACATAGTGTGACTATATAGCATATAACTTTTTTTTATGTCGAGAATTCAATTTTTATTCTCTTTGTTGGATCAAGAACTTCAATATCTAGTGCACTCATATTTTTCAATTTTTGTTTGATAATGTTATTTTCCACATGCCGAGAACAAAAGAGCTTGATTTTTGATGAAAAAGCATTACATTTCAAAAAGAAATATAATAATTAAATTAAATTTATTTAAAATTATACTTTTGAAATCTTATAATAAGGACTACATACAAAAGAATAAAATTACAAATTCATTTGATCCTTGAAAAGGTAAATCAAAAGTGGTTTTTTATCAGCATTTTGATAGGTGTAAAGGAGACTCCATTATAGGTATGGTTTAAAACTAGAAGGGTTTTATCCAAGGGGGTTTGATATAAAGTAGTTTGATCAAACACTCTTCAATTGGAATGCTTTAAATGAAAATTTTTAAGGATTAAATCATTATATTTTCTAAAAATATGTGATTTTAGCAAAAATCAGAATCTCTCAGAAATTGTAAACCACTATTGTGACAACACCCTTATGCAATGTACCATATCTAACACCTCTAGAAATCATCATAGCACCTCTAACCATCTTGAATCTTGCATTAGAAAATACTACTTGCACACTCGCATCTATTAGTTTTCTCATAAATAACCAATTTCGTGCTAATCCAGGGATATGCAACACACCATTAATCCTTTTATTCTACCATCAAGAAATTTGATTTTAACTTTACCATGGCCAACAATGTCTAAATAAGAATCATCACCCAAGTACACCTTACCTCCATCAAATTCTTCATATTCACAAAACTAATCTCTATTAAAGGTCATATGAAAAGATGCACCAGAGTCAATTAACCATGCATCATTACCTACACGAGTTTCCAAAGTTGCAATGAATGCGTCACCATCTTCCTTCTTTCGAGTCAAAATCATAATCAGAATTTCTTATTTTTCTTAGATTCTTTTCTTCTTTGCATTCCTTATGAACATGTCGGGCCCATAATTCTGGCAATAACTTTGGACTTTCTGGGAGATTTAGATCTCCCCATGGACTTGGATTTGTCATGCTTCTCATTCTTCTTTCCTTTTTCCTTAGGTCTTTCATGAACATTTAGGGCCTCCTTGGAAGTGATGGATACCTTCCTCATCTCTTTAGAAAGAAAAGAACCCACCACATCTTTAGGCTTCAATATAATAGAGGTACTCCCAATAGCTATAAAAAGAGAATCCCATGAATCAAGGAAAGAACAAAGCAAGATGGAGCATTTCACCTCCTCATTCATTTTGACACCAACTGATTCCAATTGAGCCACAAACATATTGAATGCTTCTAGGTGGTGTTTGATTCATCCACCCTCTTCCATTCTCAAAGAATACAACTTCTTCCTCAAGAAAATATTCTTCACTAAAGATTTGGCCTTATACATCTCACCAAGATTCTTCCTGGATTTTACGTGGCAAGAGAGTGTCTTCATAGGTGATAATTAAAATAGATTCTAACAAGTGCAATCTGATTAGACCCTTGGCTTTACAGTCCATAACATCATATTGAGCTACCTAAGTGGCATCTATAGGCCTTGAAACATTCTCATTAACAACATCCCACATATCTTGATCTATCAACAAATCCTCCATCTTCAACTTCCACATCTCAAAATTATTTCCAAAAAAATTATCCACCTCTATTCTCCCTAATAAACTTTCCATCTAAAAATTCCTGCAACAAGATTGTAAAGTGTCTTCTGCACAAGCTCCCACTCAAATATGGATTTGTTCCATAACAACCACAAGCGAAACCAAGGTGATCAAACTCGATACCACTTTTGCAGCAAAGCTAAAGATTGCTTGAGAACAACTTCCTACACTAGTCTTGAGAGGAGAATAATGCAAAAATTTTATAGATATTTTCAACAGTTATAGAAAATTAAACAAAAGTAAACATAAATATCATGCATAGAATAACAAAGTGATTTATGGGGAAAACCTTTCAAGAGAAAAACCCCACACTCCAAAAGCCAATTCCCAATATTATTCAAAAATCACAAAGATTACAATATACTTGCGAGCAAGCTTCTCATAGGAGTATCACCATTCAAGATCAAGATACAACACAACCACTATCAGACTCTCAAAAATCATCACAATCTCTAGCGCAGTCATAAGAGAACGCCCTCATAAAATAGAGTTACATTCTAGGAAAAGATAGGCCAACAAAATATTTTCCATTAGATCTTTAAAACCTAATAACAAATGGTCTAGATTTACAATATATCCTTTATTTAATGTATGTCGGCCATTCTAGAAGTTTCCTAAAAAATTTAACATGTTCACATTTCACTTTGTGTTGCCATTGTATACACCTATTGGTGTAACTAGGAAACATATATATAAATATATACACATTCTATCAACAATAAACTGTATATAATTGCAAGGTTGAGACACATTTTCTCAACAATAATAAGAGAAATCATGAAATACTATATAACTAAATGAAATGAACCACATGTATGAATAAATAATGAAGTTTTAGTTGATCCCACTATAGTGTGTCCCACTTATTTAAAATGAGTAATCATAGACATGTTCCATTGAAGAGGTTATAGAAAATATCTGCACTAGATATTGGAGTTAATGATCTAATTCTAAGAAATTATGATTTTTATTTGCAGTGGATGTTTAGTGATAAGGAATAATGTTATTTAATAAAAAGAAAAAGAAAAAATAAATCGCGATAAAAAACTAAAAATAAAATGATACAAATAAATATTTTAAAAATTAAAAAAATATTGATTGAATCTATATAGAAAATGCCACAACTCACTAGTTTAATTTATGTTTTCACCAATAACATATTATATGTTAATTTCATTGGCATAACATGGAATTAGGAATCAATAGTAAGCAATCTAGTTGAGATGGATAGTTCAATATTGCATATGGACTATCTACTAGTATTATGAGAACCCCTAATGATAAGATTTAATTTTTTAAGTTTTGTTGTATCAACATTCAAATATTTTAAATATTATTCACATTAAATGTTTGATAGATCCATTATTCACCAAGGAACACTTGATTTTGATCAACCAATTTTATAATATTTAAAGGGAAATTCTCATTAGCAATTTATACAAGTGGGAGATAAAAACCATAAAACAAAATATCATGGTTCAATTGTGACCTAATGGATGTAATCAAATAATTCACTATCTATGGAGATGTGTCAAAATGTATTTGTATGTTTTATAAATTTAATTTCATGATGACCACTTCATATGGAGGTAATGTGCATACTAAATCCCAAATTGGTAGGTTAGATTGTGTATTTCCTTACTGATCAATGATCACACATTCTTTAGGTGGCTTGTTTGTAATTTTAGGTGGAGAAAACATCAAATTTATAAAGGATAAAAGTGATTTTATACATAAAATTTTGAACCCTATCCTTTGATAGGTATGATTGAGTATTTGATAAATCTATAAATTTGATACTATACATAATGTACAAGGGGTTGAAGGGAAATAAATTTTCTGGAGGTCTTAACAATAAATTTAGGTACCATAGGAATTCAAATAATATTAGTCATATGGATTTCAAATGAGGATGATAGAAAATGATCAAAAGGCATGTTAGTAAGAGAAATAGAGAAATCTAAACTATCCTTTAAAGGCATTTTATAAAAATAAAAATAGGTTGTAAAATTAAGTGTTAGTGCTACAATTGAAATAACATAGATAAAAAAATAAAACCAATGCAAAGCTCTACCCATCAAGGCAAGTCTAGATTCATTTATCAATAAGACATTATCATCTAAATAGTCATAATTAGCAAGCAAGAATGACTTGATATGAAATGAGGCAGCATTCAAACCATCAAATTCATCTTGTAAAAATTCCACACTAAGACTACAAATACCATTATGTACTATATGATAAAGCAATAGATTGTCATGACTAGCAAAAGAATCTACATGCAATCATCATAAAGGGAAACAACATCATGTAATTATTCACAACATAATGTCAATTCATGAGATGAAAATGATTATCATCATTTTAAGGATAACATCATCATGTATGTAAATAGGTAGATCAATAAAGCCATTGTCCCAAGAATCTTCATATGATAGATTGCCAAGAGACCATAAATATAGGGTTATAGAAATGAAAACAATATCACAAGGGTGATCAACATTATGAAAACTAAGAAAAGTATAATCTCATCACATAAAGCATAATCATATATCACATCATCATGAGAGGAAGGATGAGCATTAAAAAAATATCACATAAAGGTATGCCCAACTCTCTAGTACAACCCAAGGCATGCCCATTAAAGACACATAAATGATGCACAAGGGGAAATCATTGTTGTTCATATAAAATAAACATGGACTAAATTATTATAACATGAGAAAATATGAGATTGCACATACATAATAAGAGATTGAACATCATATCAATACAAGCTATACATTAAAAATGATACACACAATTTTATTACAATACACATCTTAACTAGAATTATAACACATACATGATGAAAAACATACCATTAAAAAGAAGCATAAAATACAAACATTACCTCTACTCCATCTACTCATCATCAAAACACAAAGAAATATCCATGATATTACAAAATTTAGAAAACAAATCTAAAAATATAATAAATGTGAAGCTGAAAAAAAAAAAAAATGAAGAATAAAATTAAAAGCTAATCAAAACAGATTAATGAAACACAAAGGTAGGTGTAACCAAAATCATTAAAGAAATGTTAATGGGTCTTTGGTTTGTTGGTGAAGTTGAAAGGTTCTAAATGAGCCCACCTAGGATCAAGTCTTGTTGAGTGTAACGCCCCAACGCCTAAAAAAGAATGAGGTTGGAATCGAGCCCCAAATGAATTTTGGAAGAGTGAATACACCTTAGACCTTGGCTCTAAGCTAAAGGGTACCCCTCCTGCGTACTCCCAAAAATAAAATAAAAAGATAATTGAAAGAAAAATTACAAAGGGAAGAAAGTAAAAACCCTATAATAAAGTGCTAAATTTCTTCTGTCTAGTAGTGGGTCCCGCCAACGTTAATGTCCTATTGCGACAATGTTTATTTAATGGGTTGTTGGTTGTCCCCGCTAGTTGGAACGTGTCGATAAATTACGTTCGTGCAAATTGGCGATTGGTATTGGTCCTCTAGCAGGTTGAACCGAATCTCGAAAAAAAGTAACTTTTTAACGCGACGCACAGGTGTCTTGCTTTGATTGCTTGCTTTTGTAGCCCGATCATATCGTTTTGACCAGGGAAAACATTGTTTCTCAAATCAATCATCTAGAGCGGCTTTTTCTATCTGTGGACACGCGCCGATTGCAGGCCACATCAAATCGGGGGGAAATATGTCTGTAGGCGGCACTTTTCAATCATTCACACAAAAAGAAATGCTAAATATTTGGGTAACTAATCCACAGTTTTCCTTCTTATTTGGTAAGTTAGTGTTATTAGCATTTTCTTGTGCTGCGTGGTGAAGGAAAATGAACGATTTTTCTTGGGTGTCTTCCTCATTTTCCCCTTGCGCACAGAGCGGAGAGTATGATCATTCGCTTCCTTCATTTAATGAGAATTTGTGTGCCGCTCCTGCTCAACCCTCGAAGACAAGTGAAGGCCTGGGTAAGCAATGGCGTCACAAAGTAGTAGAAAGGGAGAGGAGAAAGGACATGAAATCTCGCTATTCACAGCTCACATCCTTATTGCCAAGAAAAGATAAGAGGGTATGCAGTTTTTTCCATCTCTAAAGTGTTTATGATGATAAATCTAATATAGTAGCTAGATGGATCTATTTTAAAGAGTTTTAGGATGATTAGAGGAGATGCTAATGTTGTTTTTATTAGTAAGTTTTTGGATTCAACTGTGTATGTTTTTATGTCAACATTTCGGATCACACTCAGTGATCCATCACCAGGAAGAGGAACACTGAGTGTGATTTTAAACGTCGACATAAAAACATACACAGTTGAATCCAAAAGCTTACTAATAATTTTATGGACTGTGGAAAACTCATTCCAACGAATGTTTTTCTTTTTTGTAAATGTTATGTTCACAATTTTCTCTCTTTATTCACCCTTTTTACACTTATTTTTTAATTTCTGATTCACTCTTGATTAGTCCTATTTTCTTAAGACTTTGTCTGCAATCCTCCTCTTTATTCTTCCTCTTTCTATGATGGATTAATGAGTGCAATCGCAAAATATACACAAATTATTTGAGAAGCATTTTTGCAAAATATTTTTTTTTTCACTAGTTATTATTTTCTGTCAATTGTTTCTTCAATTTTCTCTCTTTACGGATCCTCTTTACAAAAAATTTTACACAATTTATTGGAGAAGCATTTTTGCAAAATATTTCTTTCTTATCATACAATCTCGAAAAGTTCTTTCAATCATACAACTTGTCATTTTTTTTAACTCACTTCAGTCAAATGATAGATTAGGAAGTATGATACATTCATAAAAAAATGTTTACATAATGAAATTCAGAAGTTTTCAATAAATTCAATAAATTTACTATAAAAATTATGACTTTTAAATTGTTTATAGAATTGTAAAATCCTCTATTATAGAAACCATATTTTTCTCCGAATGCAATACATCTTAAATGATTAACGACATTTTGTAGGCATGGATTTGAATTCCAAGCTCCGACGTCTCATAGCCAAAATAAACCAATTTCAACCAGTCTTGTTTGCGGTTTCTATTTTGCTTACAGACGTCATAGGAAGAATGGCTAGAAATTGAATCACTCCAACATGGTGTAGTTTTATGTGAAGAACTTTTTTCTTATAGTTCACTGAAAAAATATTTTGTTACAGCATAAAATTAGATTTTCTCTTATATCAATGTTGAATTTGGATCAAGAGATCAAATTATCTTTTACCGAGGGGCTTGGTCGCTTTCTTAAATCTCGGGTCTCTCAAGGTGGGATTCATGGTTGGCAGTGGGGGATGGGTTTGCCTACTCTTTCTCATCTCCAGTTTGTGGATGACACCTCTCTTATGGGGCTGACTCGTACTCGTGAAGCTGAATCCTTTAGGCAAGCTCTGGCCACCTACCTTGCTGCTTCGGGTCAGAAAGTCAATGAGCAGAAGTCTTCTATTTTTTTCTTTAATACTCCTCAAGCCATCCAAAGGAGGATTGCTGCTATTTTGAGATTTCAAATTGGGTCTCTCCCCTTTGTCTATTTGGGGATTCCTCTGCCATTGGTCGTCAGCCCAGATCCTCTTGGCAGATGCTGCTTGATAAGTTGAGGAAGAAGGTAACTCATTGGACTCACCAGTGGTTGTCTATAGCTGCTCGAGTTACTCTCCTTAAGTTTGTTATCCCGACCCTCCCCACCTATAGGTGTTTTGTTCAATCTACCCCTATGTATTTCCTTAAGGAGTTTGATGCTCTTTCTCGTCAATTTCTTTGGAGTGGTAACTTGATGTCTTCTAAGTGGAGCATTGTTAAATGGGATTTTGTGTGTAGACCAAAGCAAGAGGGTGGTCTTGGTTTACACTCTTCTATTTTGAATGGGCAAGTTCTTGCGGTGAAGCTCTACTGGGGTTGGTGTACTAATCAACACTAGCTATGGGCCCATATTCTCAACTCCAAGTATCTTCATGGTGTTGCTTTTTTTGAGGTTCCTTGCTATCCTCTGGAGGGGAGTGGTTCTATGATTTGGTATACTTTAAAAGTGGGAGCTCAGTTGATTAAGCGTGCGCTTTTCTGGATCTGTCATTCGGGGTCACAAGCTCTCTTTTGGTTGGACTGTTGGGATGGTTATCCGCCTATTCTGTCTGCTTTTCCTCATCTTCAGAACCTTTGTGATATCTTTACTGTGGCTGGCTGGGATACTATTGAGCATTACAAGATCGCTGAGCCTTGTGGATCTATTTTTACCTTTCGCTGGAAACACCCTTCTGAGTGGCCTCCTGGGGGGTCTGAGGGGGATAGGCGAGAACTTGCTCAGCTTTTGGCTTCTCGCTCTTGCAATTCTCTGAGGCAACCAGATATTTTGGCCTAGGATGGTTCGAATAGGTCTGGGAAGTACTCTGTGTCTACTGGATATAAGCTGTTGGGTAGGCAGTTGTTGGGGGATATTGAGGTCCCTTGGTAGAAGCAAGTTTGGCACAAGTTGTCATGGCCCAAGTGCAATTTCTTCATGTGGTTAATGGCTCAAAATCGGTGTCTTACCTGGGATAATTTATGCAAGCGTGGATTTCAAGGTCCCTCAATCTGTCTTTTATGTCGTGCTGCGAGGGAAAGTGTCTCTCATCTCTTCTTCCAATGCCCTTATGCTCGGGAGATTTGGCATTTCTGGTGGGGGGTGTGGAATATGCCTTGTGGGCATGTGTCCTCTTTGGTTGAGTTTGTGGATCGGTGGGGCAAGATTCTTGTTTCCACCTCCTTTCTTCAAACTACCTGGGCTATTGGCCCTTCATATTTTGGAATTTGTGGTTAGAGAGGAATCGACAGATTTTTCAGGATGTGCAGTTGGTGGCACTGCATTTGTGGGGGAAGATTTTGCATTCGTTGGGAGAGACGGTTGCTGCTAAAATTGATATGTCTGTTCCTGTTGCTCCTAGTGATGTGGGCAGTTTTAATTGGCTTCATCTCCCTCCTCAGCAACGAAAGCTCATGCGCAATAGATGTAACATCCTACCCCGAAGGTGCATAGAGAGGGAAGATGGTCTCCTCCTCCTCAGGGAGTTCTTAAAATTAACACTGATGGCTCTTCTCATGGTAACCTTGGTCATGTTGGCATTGGTGGGGTTGGTTGTGATAGCTCTGGGAATGTGCAATTTCTTTTCTCTATTTATAAGGGTCTTTATTCTAATAATCTTATGGAGGCTCAGGGAATTTTATTGGCGGTGGAGCGTACTAGTTAGTTAGGCTGGTGCCAGATCATATGTGAATCTGATTCCCAGGTTGTGGTGAACTTGTTGATTAGGCGGAAGTTAGATGATGTTAGCTGGCATTTGGCTTTGGTTGTGGAACATATTCTCTATCTTTGCGCTTCTTTGGAGTCTGTTACTTTCACTCATATTCCTCGGGAGTGGAATGGTGTTGCTGATTGTCTTACTAAATGGGCTTCTAATCATATTCAGGATTGTAACTTGGTGGATCGGGGGTCAATTACCCCCTAGATTGTCCCGACATTTGGACCATTTGGTTGAGCTGGATAAGGCTTTTTAATGACCTTGCTTTGTAATTTTTTCTTGTTTTAATAAATTTTTATCCCTCTTTATGTTAAAAATGTTACTCTCTTTCATAATTGAACATTTTATAAATACTTTCCAACATATGATGGGTAAACCTAGTCCTCCTCTTTGGCCAATCTATAGAGCTTCTTCCTCGCCTTTTTAAGGTGCACTCAGTTTTTCTTCTAGTTTAAAATAAAAAGGATTATCTAATGTAGACAACTAAATTCTTACAAAATGAACTATTTTGTTTATATAAATTGGAAAACCCAAATTTGGGTATGTAAAATTTCTTTGATCAGTGTTAAAGATTAAGTGCAGATTTATTGATTGCTTAAAGAAAAATCTGAAAAAGACGAATGTATGTTTGGAGATTACTGGAAGGAAAACAGTATCACTTATTAGATTAGCCAGAATTTTCAATGTACTGTGATACAGGGCCATACTTCAATTGCTGATCGGTTGTTAGAAGCCACAGATTATATCAGTCATCTGCAGGAGAAAGTGAATGAACTTGCAAAGAAAAGAGATGAAATGAAGATGAAGGCGAACGCGAAGATAAACAAGGGGAATGAGTACTGTTACAACAAAGAAGGCAATGTGATACCACTTTCTGAGTGTGAGGCATTTCCTCTGGTGAACGTAAACTGTGTGGGTTCACGAGTACAGATCACAACAAACACCTTGAAAGAACAGATGATGTTGTCTGAGCTTCTGCTTACTGTTGAAGAACAAGGCCTTCAAATACTTAGTGCAGTCTCTTTTCACTCTGATGGAAAAATATTCCACACCGTCCTTTGTAAGGTAGCAATCTATAATATCACAGCTAAAAATAGTTTTTAGAATTAATTGATTCCAAGCAAATCATGATTGTTTGTTTATTGACATGTATTGTAGGTTTCCGATACACAGAGCTTCAAGAGCGACCTCAAACTTAAGCAGAGACTTTGGCAATTGATTGATCAAAACCGCACTGCAGATACAGGACTACAATACGGGACTGCACTAAATGAGGAGCCTATGGGAAGACCCATTCGAAAGGAGTTAAAAATGATTTAAATAAACAAGATGTAGCGTTTGGAGTTATACTCTAATCACTGTTTTTGTGGTTGGCATTGTTGGAATGTTTTTTTGGAAGGATCCATAGCTACAAAACCCTCATTTTCTAAATGATTTATCAATATCCAAGCATGGTGAGACTCAGCCTGTTCTGCAAATAAAAAAGAGTTATAATAGTCTAGTTATGGAGTTTTTTCATTCTAAGCATATGTTCAAAATGATGGACTAGGGGAGAGGGGCTAGTAGTAGTTGTACATGGTTCAATTGTTGTTATAGCACTTGTGCTTATAATATTCAGTCTTATTACATATTTATACTATATATTGTAAATAAATAGTCCACATGTAAATAGAAAAATAACCAAATTTTGATCAAGATGGATCCATACTTGAACACATGAGAACCTATGAATGTTATATATATAAGAAATACATTCATGAAGAAGTGAAATAATTTTTTTTTTGGTTTCAAATAAAATATCATAACTATTCACATTGTAAATGTGTCATCTATAAAATAAAATGCTCATTTAATAAAATAAGACACTCATTTAAACAAGTATTGTTATCGTAGTGAAAATATTGTTCTTAAGTGTACAACTATTGGGGTAGCAATATACAAGAATTGGAGTATTTCATATTAATAGTTTGTTCTATGACAAATATAAAATTTTAACACAATAAATACTTTGTATTTTCCGATGAAATGTGAAAGATTTTTAAAAAGTTTTAGTGTTCAACTGTTGGTCCATTTTTTTTTTTATATAAATTATATTTTAAATAATTATGTTTTGTTTTTATAACTACAAATAGTTTTTTGTGTTCAACTATTGGTTCATTTGTGTTGAATATAAAAGGTAGAGGTAACAAAGATTTATGGTTAACAATAGGTAATTGGTCCATTTAGGTTGCATATAAGTTTTATTTTAAATAAAAATGATATCCTACAAGCAACAAATGATATATTTTTTCCAACTACGAGGGGTACCATGATTAAGTTTCGATTGAATCTTTGAAAAGTCAAAATTTTGACACTTCTTAGTAGATGTGTTGATGTAGCAAGTTGTGTGATGAGTCACACCTCCGAACCTTAGTTATAGATAGATAAGAGGTCAGTCCACATTTCAAAAACAATGAAGATCCTACGATATTCCATGCAACTACTACATGCTCACAAAGTTAGCTTGCACGACTACTGACCCCTCTCCCCTATAGTGGGAAACTATGAGAGTATTTGAACTAGTGGGATAAAAATCTCATCTTTCAATAAGGATAGAACAAAAAGAATATTAGTCCTTTAGATTCAAAGCCATTTGACAAGGTGAAGGAGACTATTATCTCTTTCCATCACTCTAGGGAATCCTCCATAGAGTTGAGTAAATTGAAAAATGGAAAATTTCATTTGTTTCCATTGTTCTATCTTCTCCAATAGAGGTTTTGACTACTTGAAGGATGGGGATTACATTCTAGACAAGTGGAGGAATTTCATACCAACTTTTCAGCTATAGAGGTATAAATTATGACAAAAAAAAGCTTCTTAAGAAAAGTTATGAAGTACTTCAAGAGCTTGATATCAATGATATGCTTTCAGATTTTGATGAATTTTTCTCTCATGGATTCTTAGAGGTTTGATAGACCTAACAAGAAAGTGTACTATGTGATATATTTGATAAAACTTGTATATATCTTCACATTTAGTTTTTGTAAGAGGTTAAAATTTTAGGTTATTTGTTTTTTAGTTTGTCATGTTATATGATAGCTTAGCCACTTCTTATGTAGCAACCACAAGACAAGACACAACAAAGTTTTTATATGTATTTCTCTGCAATGGTGGCTACACTTAGTGGAATAAGGATGCGACTTTGTCAACAAGGTTTTAGGGGCCCTGTTTAATATTTATAATCGTTCTTTCAAAGTTATTAATATTTATGCTTCTAATGATTCTATTGAAATATCTAATCTTTGGCATTGGATTGATATCTTGATTCCTATTATATAGTGGGTTGTGTGTGGAGACTTTAATATGGTGGAAGTGGTGTCAAATAAATGTGATAATCTTCCAATGTACTACAAAACTAGCTAGAAGGTAGTTTGATACTTTATGGATAATAAATTGGCACTAACTCATTTGACTGCAAAATACGATGATTTTTTTTGACGAAAGATGTATAATTAGATGTATCATCGGGTACTTGTGTATTTAATGTGAAAATTTCAATTTTTTAAAAATTTATGCTCGACGTTCGTCAAAATTGCGATGCTCCATGATTTTTGTTGCTATTTTGACATATAATTAAAGTCAACCATCCCCTTCCATCAATTTGTGGGCCGACATATGGTTAGCCTCCTTAATTTGCGGGTCGGCAGGTATATGGTTAGCATTTGTCGGGGTTCCGATGAATGTTTTTTAATAAATAAAAGTGAGTTCAACAATTTATCTATACTTGTGACAGTGTTTTGCTATACTTGCGAATTTTCTATACTTGTGAATTTTCTATACTTGTGACAGTTTGTGGATGTTATAGGCCAAATTTTTTTGGTGCAAAATATCATAATTATTAGATTTTGTTACCTGTCTATGATTAAAAATTATTGGAGTGTGAGTTTGATATTTTTTGAAGATCTAAATATTCAAGCTTGGTAAAGAAAAATCATGTCAGATAATATTAGTGTAGAACAAAATGAAGAGACACTTGCTAGATTGTGGGCTAAATTGAAAAGAAAGGGTGATGGGAAATGTTATTGTCCTTGAAATAATTGCAAGGGCTTAAAGACTAGAATACTTTTAATCACAACATCTAAGAAACATTGTAGGTAGCATGGTCACATTGAAGGAGGGCATGATTATCATCCATTGGTAAGTTGTTCATTATATGTATTTATATTGATTGAATTTGTAAATGTTTATATCGTTTTAACATTTTTTATATATATTTAAAAATTTACTTGATCATGATCATGGTTTATTTGTGTAGATCATTATTATAAAGGTGGGGCACCCTAGGGCACATGATATGGATTATCATGGTCCGTAGAATGTGGTTTTGCAAGTGGAGGAACATGGAGCTGTGAATATCGAAGATGAAGTTAATGATCCTATGGAAGAAGATGATCATGCGCCAGAAAACATAGTTAAGATGATGGTACAAATACATTGATCCATGACACATTTAGTGGCGCAATGATCATGATGATCAAGATGACTTTGATGATGTTCATGATTTACCTGTACTTGAGAAGGCATACAAGCCCCTTTATGAAGGCTCCCAAACAACTCTTCTCTCTGTTGTATTGTTGTTGGTGAACTTGAAGGTTATGAATGGTTTATCCAACATAGCAATCTCACGGATGTTAAGGTATGTCATATATGTCATCTTTTTTCATCTATTTTTTGTTGTTAGTTCATCACTAGTAAATAAATGATGAAATATGTACCATTAATATTCTTTATATTAACAAATTATTTTTTGTTGTAGATTGATAGGTGAATTTTTGTTACCACCATCAAATATTTTACCTCACCCATACCGAGATTTATCTGCCATTATGAAAGATATTGGAATGGAGTATCAAGCAATAAATGCATGTCCCAATGATCATATTATATATCATAAACAACATGAATTTGCAACAGAATGCCGTCATATCAGTAGATATCAAATAGATCAACTAACAAAAAAGGTGCCTCACAAGGTTCTTTATATTCCCATTATTCCACATATGCAATGATTATTTAGGTGCGAAAGCTTAGCACAATTTATGGATTACCATGCACAAAATAGAAGTGGAGATGACATTCTTTGAATGCCTGCTAATGGTTCTGCATTTAGGACATGGAGATAAAATGGCCACACTTTAAAGAAGAACCTCGTAATCTTAGGCTTTCATTGGTAGCGAACGGTGTCAATCCATTTGGAGAGCTGAGATCTATTTACTCGGTGTGGCCTATTTTTTTTATCAACAATAACATTCCTCCATGGATGTCAATAAAGAGGGAGCACATAATGTTGGCAATGATTGTTCCAGGTATTTGTTTACATCAATTTTCTTTAACGTAGTAGCATCTCATTTGTCTTATTTGTTGCATAATGACTTATATTTTTTTCATTTAATAGTCATGTACATTAATTTATATATATTGCAATAAAATGTTATAATAATTATGTAATGTTTATGTTCATTCAAATAGGTAAGTACCAAGTTAAAGATATGAATGTATATATCGAGCCTCTTATCGACGAGTTACTAAAGTTATGGAATGGCGTCACTATGTATGACATCTCTAGACCAATAGGACAAAGACAATTTCAATTCCATGCAATGCTTGTATGGATAATTCATGATGCCCCAGGGCTAACACATTTTTGTGGTATGTTATAATGTTCAACTGCACTTTAACAATATTTAATTTTATGAAGTAGATATCATGCATTTTTTTAAATAATATATTCATTATATATAATTATAAAAATTGACATATTTAATCCAATTATATATGATCTTGCAGGTCTTCAAACAAAGGGAAAATTTGCATGTCCAGTTTGTGGTCCAAAGATGAAATCTCATCATTCAACAAGTTTAGGAAAGCAGGTGTTTGATAAGTATATGCACTTCCTCCACAAAAATCATAAGTATCAAACTACTAGAAAATATATTTTCAATGGGAAAGAAGAGACTACATCAAAACCACGAAGAATGACACCTTTTCTATGGAAGTTGGAATATAATAGAATTAATCGTCAAGGTTATACACCATATCAAATTGTTTATCTGTCATATATGATATGTTTGGAATTTATATTTTTATATTGTGTTTTGTTTACTCATGCTGTAATTGACAATGACTATCATTGTTAATTTGTTTAACTTATATGCTTCATGAAGGTCATCAAGGAATTAATGGTCGGCTTCCACAAGGATTGAAAAGTTATCCCAGACAATTTAGTAGGTTGCCCTACTATGAGTAGCTACAAATTGTGCATTTGTTTGATACAATGCATATCAAAAAGAATATAATAGAAATGTTATGGAAAATATTAGATGGAGGGCGTGCCAAAGAAAAAATTGTCAAAATTTGTAGTGACATTTAGGAAGCCAATCATGCAATGAAAAAAGTCATTCAATTAAATAGTGATGGAGACCAAATTAATATAAGCGCCCTTCCTTGGTTATTAACAAAGTAGCAAAGCAATGCTAAAAAAGAAGTCATACGAAAAATTTGATTTCCCACAGGATTTGCTGCAAACATAAACAATATCATAACAAAGAAAGGTGAATTTGGGCCAGGGATGAAAACACATGATTGGAATACCTTCATTAAGGTAATTATTCTGGTATATCTTATATATATTTGTATACTGCATGTACTTTTTAGTGTATTATGTTTACTAGTTTTGGAAAAATAATGAAAAGATCATTTTATAATTGTTGTAGTATGTTCTACCTCTATCTCTCCCAGACAACTTCAACAACAATGTAAAGCAATTTATATATGATCTTGGAAAATACATGGGGTAAGTAGCAATATTTGTTCAATTCATTGTATAGATATTATATTTGCCATTTTTTTTACTTGTTATGTAATATAATGTATATTTTTGTTAAATATCGTTAATATATTTGCGCCTTGAATCACTTCGATAAAGATGGTTGCCATTTAAATAAATCCATAAAGAAGATATAAATTATGGGAGGAGAAAATTTCCTCGTCTAATGTGTGAAATGCAAAAGTGTCTACCTTCGACATTTTTCAATGCACAAGAACACTACCTCATACACCAAGTTGAGAAGATTGAATTGTGTGGACCTATACACACAAGGTCAATGTGGATGGTTGAGAGGCACTTGAAAATTTGGAAGAATTTGGTTAGACAAAGAGCACATCCTAAGGGTTCTATGGTGGAGGGATATATGGTATACCGGACCATGGTGTACATTACTGAATATCTTCCTAAGTTCACAACAAGATCCATGTGGATCACATTTGGGATCCCAACTCCATTAACAAATTCGAAGGGGAGTACTTGATGGGGAAAGGTAGATTGAGGAAAGTGAGAAGTAATTATAAGATGGTCATGGAGATTAATTAGAATACATTTTACATTGCCTTCAATTTCTTGAAAAGAAACAATAGAGAACTAGTCCCAATAAAAGAATCTTCCACAGACAAATAGAAAATTATTGGTATTGTATTACTCCAGAAAATAAGTCTTTCACTGCTGAAAAGAATTAAAATCTTAAAAAGTGATGTTGATCAAATATTACAATTTGAATTTCATATATATAAGAAGAAGACCCAACAAAGGTGTCTCTTTGGATTGTCTTTTGGAAAATAATTAAACTACTGATCTTAATTAAACTTATAAAATAATTTAATCTTCTCCTAACATTGACTTAGCCGCTGAGAGATGTTTTTTATACTCCTCCAAGGTATATGTATCCACATCATGCACTGCATTTCAAGCTTCATATTTGAGTTTTATCATCAATTCCATGTTTTTGCATGCTCCATCCAACAATATCCCTTTTGCTTTGACTGTATCCAATGCTTCCTGAAGTATCCTATTGCATTCATCCGTCCAATCATCTCGTTCCTTCAGAAACCCATTCTTATCACATAATTTGGGTAATCCCAACTTCACAGTATCATCAAACCCTATTTTTTATGAGTGTAAGTCTTCATCATATTTGTCATGCTTACTCATGATTGTGTCAATGGCTGAGATGGAATTGGTGTCAGATCCCTCATGTAGTTGCATATCATGTCTCTTAGTACCCAATCTGTTTTTCACTCTCCCATGCTCAAGAATGGCTTCATAGTTCTTTTTGTGAACATGCCAAAAATCATCAAGGCATATCTTTAGGTTTGTAAATCTCTTGTGCAACATCATTGCCATAGTGTCAAACTGAAGGTCCTTCATCTTTTCTACTAGCCATTGATGTTTTTCTTGAAACTGCTCATATTCACTCTATAACTTTGTATCAATTCTAGAGGTGATCCTCATTCTGGCATCTTTCATGGCAGTAATTTCCAAATCTGTTTTTTCACTTTTCATTTTGTAATAATTTATTTCTTTCATCAACTGTATTGTTTGTGTCTTGTTGAACTTGGCAATGCTTATGCCCATGTCTGTTGAAGCCACAGGGTTAGTTTCCCCAACTTTAAGGGTTATCATGTGTCCAAATGCTTTTTCGACATCAATGATCTTTGGCCTTTTGTGAGGTGGGTATAGTTCCCATATCAACATTGAATTTTCATCAGGATTGAATCTTGACCCTATCTAAATTTCCTTCACACCCTCTATGTTTAACTTGTATTCTCCTTCCTTGTTATGCAAAAAACTATCAAAAATTAAAGAGGCACTGAGATCCCAACTAGGAAATACTATTACACCAGCTTCAAGTAACAACTATCTACCCATTTTAGGGGTCATGCTTTGCACTTCACTGTCTATATCATCTTTCAACCTTTTCATCAATTGTTGTTCATTTTTAGGGGTAATATTTGGGATGGATTCCATCAACCTTTTTCCTTTGTAATTATATAAAAAAGATTTAAATTCTTTTGAATTGACAAAATCATTATCAAAAATAAATGATTCATAGGCTGTAAGCGTATCATCTTCATCTACACACAATTCCTTGGCTACTTGTAAGTCCCTACCAGGGAGTTCTTCATATTCATCATTCATCATCCGAGAGACTATTCTCTATTGTGGTTGTGCTTCATTTTCTCCTGCAGATTGTTCTTTAGATGAATCATCCATTTCTTGCAACCTTTTCTTTTTTTGCTCTAACTCCATGAAATTTTCTATAACCTCCTTTGCTTCTTTGTCTTCTTTGTTCTTAAACACATCTTCCCTCGGTATAGGAACATGGGTGTATCCACTAAGGTTTTTCTTTTTCTTACAAGAGTGTATGTACCCTTTAGGGTCATAATTCATTCTTTGTTCATACTCCTTTAATTTGAATTCATCCAACAATGAAAGATAATAAGATAATTGGTAATGGGATGCTAGGTTTTTAGGTACATCAATTATAAATTAAGGTCATATACCGTTGTAATTAACTAATTATACACCATTTGTGAATTTCATTTTTTTTTATACAGTTGGTCAAGAGTGGGATGCACTACATTTGTACGTCACAAACAATCTTTATTGGATGATGGTATGGATTGAACGATGTCAACAATCCGGTCATGCATTAACATGGGAAGGTGTGGCTTCATTGGTTAAAGAAGCTCATCGTAATGGAGATTCCCATGTTACACCAAGGGAAATTGATTTAGCATATGGTTTAAGAGATAAAAAGGTACGCATAAATATATTAATCACCCACATTATTTAATTATTTTCAATTATATTGATGTATATATATGTTGAGTTTTTTTTTTTTTCTTTGCATACATTCGGCCAAGAATAAATATATTTATCAACTGACGATGCAATTTAATTTTTACATGTTTGACATATTGTAGGTGAAACACCACAAGGCTATGTAGTGCAATGGTCTTAAATTTTGAATCAAAAAGCTGGATGACATTAAGAAAACATGTGATTCTAGAATAACTACAATTTTTCAGGTGACTAATGTTTCATCTAGAAGCGACATACATCCATAAGTCTCAGAAAATCTATACTATGGGATTTTGGATGATATACTTGAGTGTGACTTTAAGTCCTTCAAATTAGTTCTATTCATCATCTAGTGGTACATGATACGATTGAATGAAAATGATCCTGAGAGAATTGTTATTGAACATGATAATGGATTTACCATGGTTAATACAAGGTCAATCAGGCGAGCTGGAAATGAGCCCTATGTTCTTCCAAGCCAATGTGAGCAGGTATTTTACTCAGAGGTTCCAGGTAAACCGGGTTGGTCATTTTTTGTTAGACATGATCCAAGAGGAAGGCCAGTAAAGTATAATGTGGTGGAAGAAGAAGATACCGAAGAACTAGAAGATGATGTATATGATGATTAGGATCAACAGTTAATTGACGATGTGCCTGACGAAGATGTCAAAGAAGAGGAACTAGATCATGATGATGTAGGAGTTAATGTTCATGAAGATAATATTTGTGTGGATGATGACATTATTGAAACTGATATCAATGACGACGATGATGATATGACCAATCCTTACAATGTCGAATCTAGATTGGATGATACAGACAAAGAGTTGGATGAAGAAGAAGATCAATGACATTGAAATGTATGAGTTATGTGATTATATTATCTATTTGATATTGATTTCTTGATAGAATTATATTTGAATTATATGGTTACATAATTAATTCATGATATTTTTAATTTTTATGCCATTACATAATTAATTCATGATGTACTTTTTAATGTTGTTAATTCATGATGTTACAACTATTGTAGCTCTCCTAGAAATTTCCATATGATCAAATCCTAATTAATCTACGACTATTTATGATTAGATATTATTTGATAATATCTTTAGTTATTTCATTCCCAAAAAAATAGTGTTTCCTCATGTTGACCCCACATAGTGGTCCATGTGAATGGGACCAACATTGAAATTTTTTCAATTTGTGCTTGTATGGAGTGAAACTTGACATGGTTAGCCTAGATGGATGCGTTGACAATATGGGAGGGTTTCAAGACTCAAACATGAGGTCATGCTATATAAAGGCATCTTGTCCTTCCTAATAATACAAGTTGCCTTATTCTTCATCTCTTTCATATATTGTTCTTAGCATTTCTTTGGTTAATGGTTTCAAAAGACGAGGCTCTCTGAGCCTCACCTTGGATCTATTACACATCAATTTGTGCATTTTCATTAGCAATGAATATTTAGATGATCTTTAAAAAGCTCATTGAATATAAAGATGATAATAGGAAGCTAAAAAAATGAGTGTATTTTGTTTATGGAACCTAAACCACAAGGTTTGTCACTCTAATGCTAAAACCAAGTCAAATTAACCCCTAACACCTATTGGAAAAGTCAAACCATGCCTTTCTTTCAAATTCAAAAGAACGTATAAACCTTTTGAAACCACACATGCATGTTATGAAAGTATATGGCAGTCTTACTTATAGCCGAAGTTCACATGATAAGCTAACCAATGGCACTATATTGGAGGATAAACCCACCTATGGAATTAATTTAAGAGGTAAGGGATGCCTCTTAGTGGAATTTTGAGTCTTGGATTAATCCATAGTGCTAAAATTAGTTCTAGTGTTCATCCCTTGGTGTTATATTTATCTCTACAATTTCCCATACTTAACCATTTCATCATCCCTTTTCCCAAGCTATTTGTATCATAATATAAACTTTGTCCAATCTCACATTAGCCTCTTAGGTAATTATCCATTTCCTCCAAGTTGAATGGAACCTTTTGTAGCAATGCATCTATGTTTTCCTACCCTAATGGATCAAGACTTGACATCACCTTAACAACCTTCTTTATGTCATAGCATATCACCGAAGTGCCTTTGGCATGCTTTAGATGTGTCAATATTAACTAGATTACATTCCATGACAATAAAATGACTCATTTGGATTAAGGAGTACTTTACTAAACCATTCCTTCATATTCAACAATCCCTTCTCACACCCACATCATAATTCATATCCATGTTAGTTGTAATGAGTGTTTTAAACCAACAATTAATGAATCATAGGATAGAAGGAAACTCATTATGGACAATGATAAGAATCAAAGAGACTAAAAGAATTGATTCACTAGACATGCTCCCCATTACTGTAATAGACCAATGTAAAAAAATAAGTCATAACAAGAATAGGACCAAGAAAAACTAGAAAAAGAAACCTTGTAGGCTACATTAATAAGACATTGATTGCAAGCATTTCTTCCATGATGTTTAAATGACAAAATATTAGTAGTATTTCAATCACTAATTCTTAGACATCCATCATGATTAAACATCACATATCATAAGCCTTTCTAACAATCACTAGGAATGTAGATAATATTCAATCATGTCATAGGAAATAAATCATCAAAAAATATAAAGAAAGAGAATACCAACTATATAAGCTCAACAAGTCACCATAAAAAAATTATATTTTGTAGAAAATAAAATAAACTATATGTTGACATAGCATATATATAAACTATATATTTTGAATTTTTGCCGCATAGGAGCACGACATAGCATATTGCATCGAGACCCTAACTGGAGAGTTGCACCAAGAACCACTGCATCCAGCCCTTGAGTGGAGAGTTGCGAGAATTCATTGGACGAGTGCTGCAAGGCCATTGAGTCAAGGAGGAAGACTAGGAACCATTTGGTAGGAGGAAAGCTAGAGCGAGAGGTGAGGGCACTTAGAAAGGGAAAATTGACCAAGGGACAATGACTGTAAGTGATTTTTCCCCCACATTTAGAAATCTTGTTGCAGGCATAGTGATTTAGACTCTGTTTGTTCCCAGCAAGGTGTTGCATGCTATATTTTGGTCAATTCAAGCTAATGTCCCATTGAAAAAACCATGTACTACCTAGTACTGGTGTTTGGTTAGTTTGAACATCCAAGCTTTGAGATGTTCAATTAGTTGGGTGGCCATTTTTGGCCTGTGAACTACAATTTTTGTATTTGTCTTAGCATATTTTTTCTACTATAAGATTGAAAGGAATTCCCGTCACATAACAACACACGAAGTTCACTAGGGTTCAAATTTCTAAACTTCGATGAAATCAATTTACATATTGAGGTCCACAAATGATCAAAGGGACTGAAAATAATACATGGTCTGTGAGTGCAATGAAAAATGCCTAGTGCCTGTCCATAAGAGAACGTATAGAAGTACATGATGTAGAGTCAGAGGAAGGAAAAAAACTCACACAATCTCATTTGAGAAGTCACAAACAATCTTGAACTTTCCTTCTTTTGACACACTTATTCAACTATATTTCCTTTCACAAAACTCAACACAAACAGTCAAATTTTGCTTTAGAGTTCTAAACCATTACTATACCTTGAAACACCTTAGTCAACTTCATCTTGATCAAAACAAACAATTACCCAGTCCACCCTTTCATTTTACCATTAACTCTCTTTATGACTGTCCTAAACTTCACAATTTCAACTCAACATAAAGTAATCTGACCCAAAAATGTATTTAGGCTAATTTAGACCACACAATTTCCATTCTATTTCAGTTCAAACAAATGTAAACCATATCCCATTGTTTATTCTTGACAATTTAACAAAATCATATTCTATACTTTCATTTTAGTCTCCAAAATAGGGCTATTATTAGAAAGATTAGTCAAAGTGATGAAATTTTTAACATCACGCTTACACCAAACCTTATATCAAATGAGATCAAATTATACCTTGGAAATATCTTAACCAAAACAACCAAGAACTCACACTTAATCATCAAAATCCCTCAAAGTTCTTACTGTCACTGGTTCCTTCATACCCTATTTTCAATGCTTGTAGGTTTGCCAACCTATTTGTCAGGGATTCATTCACAATCTAAGCACTATTATACAATTCTATCCATACTTTTCAATGCCCTCCTTGCAGATCTAAAACATATTCAAAACGGGTATCAAAATTTTTAAAACACAAGCTTCAAATATTGTTGTCTCAGATAGATTTAGGCCTAATTAGGCTTGATTTGCATAAGGGTTTGTTGCTTTACTAACTCCTGACCAAAGCACACTTTTCCAGTGCTTGGGACATGTTTAGTTTGACTGTTATATGCTCTTCAAAGCATCAAAGTCTGTTTACAAATTATTTTCACAAAACCCTAAGGGCTTAACCTTCATAATTACTCTGTTCACAGACTATACACATAGTTTTTCAGTCAAGAAACTTTATTCCCTCGCATCTTATCTTTATGATTTTTCCCTAAATCTATTGAAACATGAAAGAAAATTCATAGTAGGATAATCTCACAAGAAACCAAAAGATTCCACCAATTAATAAAGGAGAAACATAATTATTTCTGTCTCTGCTTACCTTAACTGAGGGTTTTAGCAGTTTGAAGTCAATCCACAATAACTCACACAAATCTTAACTAAAATGCATGAACTTTGATGTAACAAAAATTTGATTGAGATTATTACCATATCCAACCATTCTACCATGCCTTCAAGGCCATACAATTCTGTACAATGCCTGGAAATGCAAGATTTCTGAATAAAAATGATTAAAAATGAGAGATTTTTCTTGAACTTATTCTTTATTCAACCACCCTTGAAGTTATAAAAGATACAAGAGATTTTTTAAAGGAAAAACAACTAACTGACCCTAATGACTCTTCATCTCTTAATATTGCCTTATTGATTAAGTTGACAACTTTTTACATTGTTTTCATTTTTGCACTTTTTGACTTAATAAACACCAAATGACCTCAACATGACCTCAAATATATGAAACATGACTCTAATAACATGATTTACAAAGTAGGAACAATAAAATTGAATCAAATTTCAAAACATTGCTTCATAGAGGCCTAATTATGCCAAGGTGTGCCTGCACTAGTACAAGAGATGAAAAAAAGACAAGGAGCCATTAAAAACTTTTGAATATTTCATTGACTCAACCAAACTTCCAAAAGAATAGTAAAAATGCCAACACTAGGGAAAGCCCTAAAGAGAACTCTAATGAAAGTGGACTTTTTTTTTTCAAGTTCCAAAAGAGTATAAATGGTTTGAAGATGTTGTGGGTGTTTGGAAAATGGTGAAGGAATGATGGATAGGGAGGGACCCAATTAGCCTCTTTAACTCAATTCTTAAGAAAGAAAGAAACTTTGATACATTTTGGGGTTCTTCTGAGTAGGGCCCATATTTTATTATTTTATTTGGGGGACCCAAAAAACCATAGGGGTAGAAACCTGTGGAGCTTAATCATTAAAGGCAAGGGGTCTGTCCATTTAGAAATAGAATGAAAGGATGGTTGCACAAGGGGCTATTTCACATCAAAGGTGGTCCAAAAGTTTTCATAGAATAACTAAACAGACACTAGTACTACCTTAGAGGGACTATTGTCTTCGAGGAAGGTGGTCAAAATTTTTTTATAGAAAAGTACAAAAAGTAATAACAACCTTCCACCAACTAACCCAATCAACCTCCAAGAAACATGACAATGACTCCTCTAGATGTTCCCAAAACCCAAGGCTTCAAAACACAAGGTTGGTGACCCTACAAACCATTCCTGTGCTTACAAAGTGATCTTTGATCATCAAACCCTTACAAGGTTTATTGATACATTCACAACTATTGTTACCTCCACATGCATTTGACTAGTAGTGACAACCTTGGTTATTAATCCTCCAACCCCATACCTTGGGATCACATCACCATGAAAGAACTTCATCCAACATCCTTATGAGTGAAGGTACCACCAAATAGGTATTTGTCAGATATTTCTTCCTCAAGTGAGGGAAATTTAGGAAGATAAGAGGAAAGGGTATGTGTAGGATCAACATGAAAAAAATAGGCCCTTAAGTGGCAAAAAAATAAAAAAAATTAGAGTTAGGCAACTTGACGTAAAAATTTGAATAAGTTATCTATATTATTTCAAAAATATGTAAGAATAGAATCTATAGCAAATTGAATGTAGTTTCTAAACTACTAGGTTTATTTAAAAAAATAAAATCTATTTGGTGAAAATTTGAAATTTCAATGCGAGGTACTTAAATTTGGGGAAAAATAAGAGTAGGTGTTTGTCGACCGCCCTAACCATAATAAAATGATAATATTTTTATAATATTTTAGACATAAGTAGATGACTCATGTACAGATGTGATGCATATTTTTTGGTAATTTTCCAAGTAAATAATTAATTATGAATTTTTTATTACAACTTTTAAAAATATAAAAAATCGTATGTCTAACCACCTTAACTTGGTCAAACTTCATGAAATTCAATTTTTTTTTTTAATTCTATAGTATGCAAAGCATAGAATTTAATGCATTTTTTGATTAAAAAATGTGATACTGTTTGAAAAGCTATAGATGTTTTTCAATCAACCTATCAATCAACACTTTAGTCTTAATTCAAATAGAAAATGAATAATAATTATCTATTAAATTCAAAGTAAAGCATAATTTATATTGGTGGAAAGTGAGAATCTCCTTTAAAAACCCTTTTCATTTAATCAATTTTGGGTAAAAAAATGTTGTCAGCCACATACCCTACAAATACCCATCATATTTCCACTTTTGGCCCATCATGATCCTGTACATACCCGAAAGTGAGACATGTAGTAGGTCTAAAGATGGAGATCAACTAGAGGTCAAAATATTAGAAGAAAATTCTGTAAACGCATGGAATTTTTTCTTGCTGAAGGGGGGTCATGTTCTTATGATGATGAGAGCATAGGCGACATCGAGGTGCCCTTGAGGTACAAACATCTACGGAAACAATGGGTACCCAAGGAACTTCCTCCAATAAATACTCATTTTTGTGTCAACAAGAGGATATATCACATAACACCATCATCATTACATGGTTTGGGCCTATTTTGCATGGACGACATAAAGGTCTATTATAAAAAAGTTACTGAATTGATGGAGTATGTTAGACCTTGTTACAGTTACAAAGATTGGATGCAACTGGTTCAATATACACGAAGTATGCGTAGGTATGCACCGTCAACAAATTATATACAACTAAAAGATAAGGATTAAAATAAAGGAGTGGCTATGTACATTGATGGAAGACCAAAAGAATCAGGGAATATTGCAAGGTTTATAAATAGTACATGACCTGGGTCAACAAATAAGCAACCCAATTGCATATTCGACGCACACGAGGGAAACTGTGTATTCATATGTGTGATAAAATCAATAACTGTAGGGGAAGAGTTGCTAATCGATTACAATTTGAATCGTGTAGATACAAACACAGTTACTATGGGGGTGGTACATTCTATATATGATTTTACCCAACCTCCAATTATTGACTCCATTATACCATTTTATTATTATGTTTTTTTTCGTAAGTCTATTGGTTTCATTTCGGTAATTTCTTTTATATTTAATTTTTTTCACAGCGGGACATTGATTGTAGGGGGAAGGCTCCAGCCTAGAGCACATATCACGATGTATCTTCAGGTGCTTCTACTCCACAGGTTTACCTCATTGTAATTGTACAAATTAGATACGAGCAAATTATTTTATTATTATGCTTTTTTCATAAGTTTATTGGGTTAATTTCAATAATGTTTTTAATATTCTTGTCATAGTTGGATGATTAGGGAAAGACACCAGTAGTAGAGGAGAGCATCCATAGGGAGGTGCAGTCACTATTATGCAATGATGACGATGTCGCATATTCCAAAAACCCATTGGATATGATAAGGAAGACCCAAAAAAAATGCAATGAAGAAATCCTTCAGTTGTTATTCATAGTGCCTCAAACAAATGAGATAAGAGAAATGGTTAAAATATTGACTAAGAGAGCACGAAACTTGCAAGTAAGTTGTCATGAGATCTTTAATTATAACATAAGTTAATTCATGGTTTTATATTTTGTACTCTTTTATGTCATGAACTAAAATATTTATTGTTTTTACAGGATTTTTTACGTCCTCATAATACTGTTGGCCATGATCAAAGTACTGCAGGTGCTACCCGGGGAGTAGGGGTTGGTACAAGTGTCAATCCTGATCTTCCTACGCGTACATCACATCATTTGACCCCATCATCCATGCTTATATTATCAACTGAAATGTTGGCAACACGTAACATGTAGGCATCGGGTAGTGCACCCTTTGGCAGCGAACACATGCCAGAATATGCGTCAGGACATGTACCTGGGGATGTAGAGGCCACTAGTACTAGTGATGTTTTAGCAACATTTCCTGGATCTTCTCGTATTACTAGTACGTGAACATTTCCAGTCACATTTGTGGTGATTGAGGATTTCATTCCCATAAAGATAGAGAAGGTCCCAAGTACTTTAAAATGTTTTAATTATTATTATATGTAATCCAATTGAAATTTACTTATTGATCACTCTTTTTAGACTAATGATACTATGATCATTTTGCAAGAAATGATGTTTTTTATAAACATCTAAATGATATTACATTGGAGATCTTCAGGCCCACTATACATACATGCTGGAATGCCCAAAATTAAGATTTAAAAGATGAGCTCATTAACCGTTTAGTTGTGTTGTTCGGTAATAACACATTCAACCAAACCAAGGTCCTTAAGAAAGCTAGTACCTATCTAAAGTATATGAGGGACCAATATAGGTCACATTTAGAGAAGAAGAAAAAGTATGAGTGTCCCCCCATGTTTCTGAAGAGGGAGTGGAAGGGTATGTGCAACATCATCATTGAAAAAACAGGCCCTTAAGTGGCAAACAATTTAGAAAAATCAGAGTTAGACAACTTGACGTAAAAATTTGAATAAGTTATCTATATTATTTCAAAAATATGTAAGAATAGAATCTGTAGAAAATTGAATGTAGTTTCTAAACTACTAGGTTTTAAAAAAAAAAAATCTATTTGGTGAAAATTTAAAATTTCAATGCAAGAGTACTTAAATTTTAGGGAAAAAATAAGTAGGTGTTTGTCTGACCACCCTAACCACGATAAAATGATAATATATTTTTTATGAGATTTTAGATATAAGTAGAGGACTCATGTCCCGATGTGATGCATATTTTTTTGTATTTTTTTTCCAAGTAAATAATAAATTATGAATTTCTTATTATAACTCTTAAAAAATATAAAAACTCGTATGTCTAACCACCTTAACTTGGTCAAAGCTTCATGAAATTCAATTATTATTTTTTAAATCCTATAGTGTGCAAAGCATAGAATGTGATGCATGTTTTGGATTCAAAAAATGTGATACTGTTTGAAAGATATAGATTTTTTTCAATCAGCCTATCAATTAGGACTTTAGTCGTGATTCAAATAAAAAATGAATAATAATAATTTATTAAATTCAAAGTAAAGAATAATTTATATTGGTGGAAAGAGTAGAATATCCTTTAAAATCCCTTTTCGTTTCATCAATTTTGGGTAAGAAAAAAGTTGTCAGCCACATTACCTAGACATACCCATCATATCGCCACTTTTTGGCCCATCATGATCCTACACATACTCGGAAGGACCTAGTGTCAGATGAAAAGGAGAAGGCTGAAAAGAAAAAAGGAAAGACACCACCAGGCCAAGGAAGGTATGTGATACTATCAACAATGTAATTATATACTGATTACTCTTTCTTTTTACATAATCTAATGTATTTCAAACTTTTTATTGGCTGCCTGACACATCGAAGGCAACAAAGGAAAGACTAGAAAAACATGAGAAACACAAACTTGGCTCTAGTGGTTATATGCAATTAGCCGCACGAATTGTAAGTAGCAATAAATGAAATATTGTATGCAAATAATAAATTGCAAACAATTTTGGTTTTATCACACCATAGAAGCAAAATTCATGATCTTATGCATGTTAATGTTATGGCAGCTTCGGGTTCATCCTTCCAGCCACGAGTGAAGACATAAATTAATATAGCCTATTGGCTATTTATTTATATGTGATATTTAATATGAAGGGGCGCTTCACTTGGCAAGAATGTAATTTCTAAAAGGGCTGACCTTCCTTGTAATTTACATATTTTAATTATAATTATATTTCTCTATTTTGGACAACCTTATACATGAAGAGGTGTGACCTCTCTCTCATTGTGTATTTATACAAGGTCATTTCCATCCTTTCTATCATCAAGCAAGTTCAATTCTCTCCTTCATTCAAGTGTGAATTTTCTCCAAGAGCAGATTGCAAATTTCTCTAAGTGTAGATTTAGGTTTCAAGGAAGGGCAGATTATTATCTATTTTGCATCTAAAGTTGGTGCTGAATATTGGCCTTGTGATTGGCCTCATTATAAAGAGATTTGTTGCCACTATTTATATATATAAGAGAGATCTTTGTTGCTAGGTTTTTTCTTCCTCAAGAGGAGGGTTTTCCCAGGGTATCTGCTATGTTGCTGTGTTTGATTTTGAATTAATTTTCTTTGCATTAAATTTGATCATTAAAATTTATATGGTATCAAAGCGGGTTTGAGAGGATCGTGATCACATTATTGCTAAACGACATACCCTACTTGTTCATTTGTCTACATTTGTAAGACCCCGCCTCGTAGGTACTTAATACAATCCTAATTTGTTATATGCCTTTCTTTAATTGATGATTAGATATATTATGGATGATAAATAAGGTGATTTTTGGTGATATTCTTGCATTTAATTTTGACATTTTTTTTATTGTCACTACCATGAAGGTGGAATGAACTCATATATTGTGAAAAGCTAATTGAAATTTTAAATGGATTATTATATAGCTAAAGTATAAAATATTTAGTTAACAAATTTATGTGATCAAATTGTTACTTATGGTTGTGTTGGTATTGTCCAGGAAGGTAATGGTGTTAGCATGGGAAGGGTGAACCATCAAGAGAAAATTAAAAGACTCTTCTTGAGGGTATAAATTTGACCCCCTTTTAGAGCTTAGAAAGAAATAAAGTTAACATGTTGAAGTAGTGAGGGTTGATATTAAAGGGATAATTTATTTTAGAGTTGAGAGGGTATTTGATAATGTTTCATGTGGGTGTAAGTGGGGTTAGGGGTTAGGAACCCTTATCCAAGTTTGAATTTCGTATGGGTCCTTAAATGGGCCTTTAAAGAGGGTTGTTGGTCAATTTCCTTGGTTGGGATGCAAAAAGAAACCCCCTAGGGTCTATACCATAGTGGTAGGGGTCAAGTGGGCATATAATAGTTCCCCAAGGACATGATTTGACCCCTGAAAAGTCCTCATAATGGAAAGTAACGAGTTTTGAAGAAAGGATGGGATGGAAAGATGGAGGGGTTGTCCAAGTGCATGTTTCCTCTTTAATATGGAAAAGACTCTAATTGATGGAGGTAGGTACACTCCACACTTCCCCATCCAAAAAGGTTGCAAGTTGAAAATCCTATATTTCTTGGAGAGGAAGGAAGAGGAGGGTATTACCCACTTCTTCTTTTAGAGAACTTTAGTGAAGATGGTAGGAAGAATCACAAGATGAGAGGAGTCATGTTGGGGAGTTAGTGATCAAGATAGCTTGGTTGGAGAGGAAATAAGGATAGAAGAGCTAAAGTCCAACACCTAAAGCAAAGAGATAAGTTTTCCCTACTTTCATTTTCCCTTTTGTTTAAATGTTGTAATAAGGTGGCATGTTGTATGGATCATGATTGGAAGTAGAGAGTAGAGAACCTAAATGCATGAAATTTGGCACTATGTTATTCTTTCTTCTTGGTAGAAATTTGAAAAGGCTCCATTGATCATCATGAAGCTAAAAGAATTCCTTGCTCAGGGGTATGGCTAGAGCCCACGAGGCTCCATGATGCCATTATGGTAGGGTGGAGAGCAAGTCCCATTGATGTGTTTTTTTTTTTTTTCCAATGATAATCTTCTATCAAATTGATCTAGTTTTAATATGAATGTGTATGAATCAAGTCTCCAAAGTGTGAACTACAAATCTGGTTGCAATCTAGAAAACTTAAGCCTTATTCACATGTATGGGTTATTCCTTGCTACCGTAGATAATGTATATTATAATTTGGTATTTTGTGATAGAAGTAAGAGTGTGGATAGAGAAAGTTGTGGCTGTATTCCATTTCCAAATGGGTGTTACAAAGGATCCTTAGTTTCTCTTAGGTCCTAAATAAAATTTTCTTTGGAAATCAAGATTATATATAAAGAAAATATGAAAGGAGGATCTACTTGTTAATCCAAAAATGAATGGTAGAAGAAGCTTTAAATTTGTGTTATGATATGATTAATTGTTCTAGTTATATATGGTTCTAGAAACATGTTCATTTTACTTGCAAGTGAGTTTAGTTATCACACTATCAAATATACACACCCTCATATAACTAAATATTATATTCAAATAAATATTAAACCTATGCATTATAACTTTTCTTTTACAAGTAAACTGTTGAAAAAAGAAGAAGGAAGTAATGAAAATAAATGTGTTTCACTTTATGAGAATTTAAAAAAATATATTCTAGTTGAAACATCTATCTTCAAAGTTGTGTTACGAATTTAAGACATGTAATTCAATCAAAATAATTGTATTGAAAGTTTGCATATTAGAATTTTAAGTCCAATAATTAGATTTTAAAAGGGCTAAAAATAAGTGAACTAAACATTCCGTAGAATACAATACCTGGATACATAGGATTGTTAAAAAAAACAAAATGAATTCTTTTTCTTGAAATGATGTATTTGCTTATGATTTTTGAAAAAATTGGGTAATTTCGTAAAACCAATATTTAAGTACTGGAAAAGATGAGAGAGCTCAAGCGTATCTGTTAGGAAAAACAAACAATGAGCTGATTTCCAATCACAGTCCCTGAAGAGAATTCGCTAACATACGGTGTTTATTTTAGAGGAAAGTTCCATAATATTCATCTATTTCTTTGCAAACAGGCATTGAATAGAAATTCTTACACTTTGATGCATCAACCTTCATTTGGAGAGAAGTATTATTGAGTCAGGAAAACACTATTAGGTTCAAGAAGTGGTTGCTCAAATATTTGCAAATAGACAAACATCATTTAAGGAAACCCCTATTTCTAAGAATCTTCCTTTTGAATCAGAATCAAGCTATTATTGGCATAGAATAATGATATGGAATCAACTATCAATCAAATGCTATAAAATGAAATCTGAAGATAAAACACAAAATGATCAATTCACCATAGTGCCCCTTGTTGATGGTTTTGCCAAGTCAAGTGATGGTGATGCCTTTATCTCCACCTGCGATCTACCCACAGTTAGAGAGCACAAATAAAAGAAAAAGAAAAAAAAAAGATGGCTACCTTCAGATTGCGATAATATTTTAGGGAGAATTAAAGAGAAGAATAGTTAAAAGAAAGGAAAAAAAAACTGTATAAATAAGACACAGGAAATGTCATCTGGCTTATGAATGAAGCTAGCAATATTAGCTGATCTAAATTGGTGAAATGATAATATCATTGTCAATGTTAAACATTATCAAAATTCAGCAACTCTCAACTGAACTCGCTGTCATAATTAATTCTCAGCACTTTTCCAACATATCTAACATGCCATATTTAATTCACCCAACTAATAAAAGTCTAATAGGTATATGTAGAGGCAGTAAAATTTTCATCTCGTGAATTGTACAGTTTTCTGGTGAGCTGATTTGACCATGGTAGCAGCTGATAAGACTTAACTGGCGAGCTTATTTGACCATGGTAGCTGCTGTAAGTTTAATGACCAGACAACCTTTCTGGAAAATAAAATAAAACAAACCAGGATAGATTGTAAATGCATTTATGGTGCTTGCCATATTGTCAAGGCTACGAAAAGGGGGTAGTCGGAAGGAGACTACTCTGTAAACATTAAAATTACTATTGAAATGACAATCTAATCTTCCCTCTGCTTTGCACGTATAAGACTGTAAAATGAGTGACTTCATAAAATAATTCCAAAGGGTGCTGGGCACCACAACATCCACACAAAAATGGTATAGTAGATTGGAAAATTAATGTAATGTCCAGTATAATAAATAATGGTATTGAGAATAACATTGCATAGCTATATTAAAATAATAACATAGGAATTATTATTGTAGAAAATTACTCAAGGCAATGTTATTCACTGTATTCAATATTGAAATTGAGAATTGGCGTGTTTTACATTTGTAAATTTTAAAAGAAAGTAAAATAAAATAAATAAATAGATGAAATAGCATTATATAATTTCACTCCTCAAGAAGAGAGATCATAATCTAGTTCAATTATAATTTAAAGGTAATATATTGGTATTGCTAGATAGAATTATGGTAAGTGAAGATATAGGTATTTTAGAGTTATTGAGATTATATTACAATTATAAGAATTAAAGTTAAATGTGAATTAATATTAAGATAAAAGGTAATATCAATTTATATTATTGAAAGAAAAGAGATCTTAAAATTGTATTCAATTTTAATACTGGTATTAAGAAACATTTTGTTAAAATAATCATAGGTGTTGCGCACCACTCAAGTTGGTGGACAAAAGTTTAAGACTGCCTTAACTTTGTTTCACAATAATCACATTTCATCACCGCTAAGTACATTGGAAATTTATCAATATGAATAGTGTTAAGATTATTTAAAATAAATAAAAACGAGTATATCTTTTGTAGTATTTAAATTAATTTTCCCATAGTAAAATTAACTTATTATTAGTACATTGATTTAAATGTCAATGATATGGTATAATCATGTATTAAATAATAATATCATTATTATTGGGAGCAATATTAGTTTTATCAAAGATTAGTTGTTAGTTAACATATTTAAATAACTCATTGTTACTAAATTGTAACAAACAATTCCATGTAAATATGGGCACTAGAAGTAGAGTAAAAATAAATAAAAATAAAAATTAAAGTTAGGTTTTTCTAACGAAAATTATAGGCATGACAACATTAGTCAACATGGTGAATGGTTTGAAGGTTGAAGATAGACTCGAGGGAGCATCTAACTTCACTTCATGGAGATTTAGGATCATGCTTACCTTGCATGAAAATGACTTGGGTGAGTTCGTGGAGTCTAGCATTTCTGAACCTGAGGAGGAAGAAGAAAAGTTGTAGTGGGTGAAAATTTGTTCTATTCAGCATTATCAAGCAGTGTACCTTCCGACACCAACACTTGGATAATCGACAGTGGAGCTTCATGACACATCACCGGTTTTAAGGATCACTTTTCAAGTTTGGTGGAGAAGGAGTCTTCCGAAAAAGTCATAATTGGAGATGATGCCAACTACTCTGTGAAAGGAATTGGGACCTCTTCACTTCATTTGGATTCTGACATCACACTTCAGTTGAGTAATGTTCTTTATGTTCCTGGAATCAAGCACAATCTTATTTCTATTTCAGCTTTGGAAGATAAAGGATATCAAGTTGCCTTCTCCAAAGGAAAAGTTCTAGTATGGATGGAGAACTCTAGCTTCAAGAATGCTCAAGTAATTGGAGTTAGACATGAAAACCTTTACAAGGTCTGCACACGTTCTTTACAAGCTTTGGTTCATGAATCTTCAAGTCTATGTGATATTTGGCATTGGAGATTGGCTCACCTTCACTTCTGAGCCTTACCTATCATGGAGAAGATGGTGGCAGGCCTTCCTAAGTTCAACTAGGAGCATGAAGGTACTTGCAAGGGTTGCGCATTGGGTAAGAATATAAAAGCCCCTTTTCATAGTAGAGAAAATAGATCTAAGTGTATTTTAGACCTTATTCATTCTGATTTATGTGGTCCTATGTCTGTTCCGTCTTCAAGTGGATTCTTGTATTATGTTCTTTTTATTGATGACCACTCTAGGAAGACTTGGATTTATTTTTTGAAAACTAAAGAGTCTGAAAGTGTTGGATAGGTTTAAATATTTTAAAGCCTTGGTAGAAAATATTTCTAGTAAAAGAATTAAGGTCCTCAAATCTGACAATGGTGGAGAATACACCTTTGGCAGTTTTCAAATTTTTGTATTGATGCAGGGATTAAGAGGGAGTTTTGTGTTCCCTATAATCCTCAACAAAATGGTGTTGTAGAAAGAAAGAATAGGACAATCGTGGAAGCAGTAAAGGCCATGATTCATGATCAAGATTTGCAAACCTTCTTATGGGCAGAAGCTTCCAAGACGGCTATATATTTTCAGAATAGATGTCCTCATAAGGTCCTAGAAAATATGACTCTAGAAGAAGCATTTACAGGGAAGAAGCCTGAAGTTAGTCATTTGAGGATCTTTGGATGTCCTGTCTATATTCATGTTCCCAAGAAAAAGAGAACCAAGTTGGAGCCTTTTGGCAAGAAGGGAATATTTGTGGGCTACAGTGAGACATCAAAAGACTATAGAATATACATTCCAGGTCAAAAGTTGATCAAGATCAATAGGGATGTCACATTCGAGGAAGATGTTGCATTCAGGAGATCCAGGGGGATTCATATGGAGATTGATAATGAAGAGTCTCCTCAGGATATGGAAGTTGTCCATACTCTTGAGATTCAGAGGGATGCTTCAGAACCAAAAGAAGGTATTGATCCCGTTGAACCCTTGGAACCTACTGATGGGCCTACTGACATTGTTATTGGGAGAAAGAGACCTCTATGGGCCAGGCGTACTATGCAAGAGGCCGAAAGTTTTGCAGCTCCTAGAGGCACATTCAGAGAAAGTAAAAGGCCACATAAGTTCTCTAGTTATGTTGCCTTGATGAGTCAGATTATAGAATCCAAGCCTACTTGTGTTGAGGAAGCATCTAGTCATTAGGTTTGGAGAGATGCTATGGTAGAGGAGTATCAGTCAATTCTTAAGAATGATGTTTGGGACATTGTCCCTAGACTTGAGGGCAAGTCTGTGGTATCTTCTTAATGGCTATTCAAGATTAAGCATGTTGCAGATGGGAGCATTGAGAAGTACAAGGAAAGATTTGTGGCTCGTGGGTTTTCTCAGAAAGAGGGAGTTGATTATGAAGAAACCTTTGCTCCAGTTGCTCGCTACACTTCAGTCAGAACCATCATTGCTATTGCTGCATCTAAAGGATGGAAGATTCACCAGATGGACATGAAGACAACCTTTCTCAATGGAGTGATTGAGGAAGGAGTTTATATAAAGCAACTTGATGGATTTGAGGTTCATGGAAAGGAGTCACATGTTTGCAAACTGAAGAAGGCCTTGTATGGTCTTAAGCAGGCTCCTTGTGCTTGGTACGAAAGGATTGATTGTTACCTGTCAAGCTTGGGTTTCTTAAAGAAAAATGCTGATTCAAATCTCTATTTCAAGGTAATCAATGGTGAAGCATTAATTTTGGTTTTATATGTTGATGATTTGATCCTTACTGGAGAAGATCACCTGATTCTTGAGTGTAAGAAAGAGTTGACCTCTGAATTTGAGATGAAGGACCTTGGGCTCATGCATTACTTGGACCTTGGCTTAGAAGTATGGCAGAAACAAGATGAGATGATTCTAAGTCAAGGGAAGTACACCATTGATATACTTAAGAGATTTGGCATGATGGATTGCAAATCCATGTCTACACCTATGGAGACCAACCTACATAAGTTGAAGGAGGCTGCAACTAATTCAGACTTGGTGGATCCTACATTGTATAGACAGCTAATTGGATCCTTGATGTATCTAGTTAACACTAGACCTGACATTTGTTATGCAGTAAGTGCACTTAGCTAGTTTATGTGTGATCCGAGATAGATACATCTTGTTATAGCTAAACATATCCTGAGATATTTGTGTGGCACAATTGGATATGGGTTGAGGTATTCTTCAGATGCAGACTTGGAGTTACATGGTTTTACTGATTCTGATTGGGCAGGTTGTGTCACAGATCGGAAGAGCACTTCTGGTTGTTGCTTCAGTTTGGGCTCAGCTATGATATCCTAGTGCAGTAGGAAGCAGTCATCTGTATCATTAAGCATAGTAGAGGAAGAGTACATTGCAGCTTGTATGGCAACTCGAGAAGTAGTATGGCTTTGTAAGCTCCTTGCAGGATTTTTTGGACAATCAATGGAGCCTACTATCATTCATTGTGATAATAAGAGTTGTGTGAAGCTTTCTGTCAATCCTGTGTTCCATGACAGAACCAAGCATGTTGAGATCAAGTACCACTACATTAGGGATATGGTACTACAGAAGGTTGTACAGTTGAGGTACATCAACACTGATGAGCAGACGATATATATTCTCACCAAGCCTCTTGCCAGGATAAAGCTTGTGTACTTTCGAGATAAGCTTGGTATGGTGGAGAATCCAGCCTTGATTGAGTAAGAGTCTCAATATCAGTGAGCCTTGTTTAATGAGTTCTTCTCTGAGAGAGAAGTTCGAGGTGGAATCCCTTGTTAATGCATTTTCCTCTGAGATGGAGGAATTAGAGGTGCAAGCCCTTGTTTAATGCATTTATCTTTGAGATTTGAGGTGAAAGCCCTTGTTTCCACCCTCTGAGCTGAGTCATGGTGGATGTCATGTGTGAGACTCCATGACACATCTTGTACTTGTGAATGTCATGTTGAGGTGACAACATCACGCAAGTGATGAACACTTGTACACACCATAGTATGGTTGTAGCCATTATGGTTGATATCATGTTGAGGCGATATCTAATATCACAATGAGGTGATATTCTTCTTTTCACATTCGGTTGTAGCCAATGTGGTAGACATCACATTGAGGTGATATGTCGTGTGTAGCTAGAAGTTCTCTCCCTAGCTGAGAGGGAGTGTTAATGTTATGGTAGCTTTGGGTTCATCCTTCCAGCCTTGAATGAAGACATAAATTAATATAGCCTATCGGCTATTTATTTATATGTGATATTTAATATGAAGGGGCGCTTCACTTGGCAACAATGTAATTTCTAAAAGGGCTGACCTTCCTTGTAATTTACATATTTTAATTATAATTATATTTCTCTATTTTGGCTGACCTTGTACATGAAGAGCTGCGACCTCTCTCTCATTGTGTATTTATACAAGGTCATTTCCATCCTTTCTATCATCAAGCAAGTTCAATTCTCTCTTTCGTTCAAGTGCGAATTTTCTCCAAGACTAGATTGCGAATTTCTCTAAGTGCAGATTTAGGTTTCAAGGAAGGGTACATTATTATCTATTTTGCATCTAAATTTGGTGCTAAATATTGGCCTTGTGATTGGCCTCATTGTAGAGAGATTTGTTGCCACTATTTATATATATAAGAGAGATCTTTGTTGCTGGATTTTTTCTCCCTCAAGAGGAGGGTTTTCTCAGGGTATCTGCTGTGTTGCTGTGTCTGATTTTGAATTAATTTTCTTTGTATTAAATCTGATCATTAAAATTTACAATGCAAAAATGCTGGGCTTTGAATTCAACATAGTGCCCATAGAAGAGGACCTGAATATTTCCTTCCAGCAAGGCTATGGAGCTATGGATAAATTCCTAAGACTCTTGACTAGGAAAACACAAGCTTCCACTGCATCCAACACACAGGTAAATACATTCAATGAAGTTTATTTAAAATTGAATACTTGTGCAATCTATTCAATATTAATTTCCACCATAAAGTAATTATGTGCCTATTTGTTTTAAACATGAAAGCAATGATAATACTGCACATGACATTGGAATGCAGCATAGTGAGGGTGGAGGACATCCTGCAGATGAAGGTCATGGTGTGCTTCCTGATATTGGATGTATTCATGTGCTATACAAAATGCAGTATGGATTAATACAATTAAACATCTTTAATTGTAATTGGTGTATTTAACCTTTCGTGTTTCAACTTTAGAGCATGTAGAGTGTGATCAACATGTTGAGCATGATCAGGATAGACAAGATCAAGAACATGATGTGGCCCCATCAAGTAAAGAAGACCACTCTAATGTTCTTTTAAACATATTTAATTGCAATTGGTCTATTAATTAATGTAACCTTCTGTGTTTCAACTCCAAAGGATTTAGAGGGTGTTCAACATATTGAGCATGAGGCTATAAGACAAGATTAGGAACATGATGTGGCCCCATTAGGTAAAGAGAACCACTCTAATGTTCTTTTAATTAATGAAATACTTGTAACAATAATAATAAAACATATCAATTTAACATTTCTTTGTTTTTGCAGTAGACCCCCCCTTGCAGCAGCCTACACATCGTGAGTACACGACTAGGCATACATTAAGATCATGAGTAGAGGGCAGAACAACTGAAGGGGGGACAAATGATTTAGAAAATGATACTCCACTTCTATTTTTAGCTACAAAAAAGAAACAAAAAAAAAGTTCGATTGTAATCATATTATGACAACCATATTTTTGATAATATGTTTATGAATGTTAAAAATTGATATTTTTGACAACCATATTTTTGATAATATGTAAAAATTGAAAGAATGAATGTTATATGTTAATGAATGAATGTTATATGTTATTAATGGATGAATGAATGAATGTTATATGTTATTAATGGATGAATGAATGATTAATGTTATATGATTGGGTATGGGGAATTGAGAGTGATGTGAGGGGTTGCGAGGGGCCAAATGAGCTTCCACCATCACGTGGTTGGGCCTGTTAAGTAGAGAATATTAAACTATTCTCAAAACAAAGAGAAGCTCAATAAGGTAATGCACTTTTCAATATTTCATTATCTGCACTTTTAAGCTTATGCAATTTTCATTAGTTCTCTTTGCTTCAATATGTTACCCTTTGTACTTATTTTACTTTTTAACACATCTCATATGTTACCCTGGATGATAGATTTTTTAGGGGAAGCTATCCATGGATGGATCCCGCATCTGGGGATATACGAGTTTGGATTAGACAAACTTGGGATGTACTCATGTAGTGCATAAACAAAAGAGAAGAGCCCAACCATTTCAACACAAGAATTGGCTTGAGACTAGTACGTGGTTTGAACTAGGCTGGGTATGAGGGGTTTAGGAGAGAGCCCTGTAACACAGCTGGTATTAAATCATTAAACATACAAATATTGTAATTATGTGGTTAATGCTAAAATCATCCACAATTCACTATGTGATGAGTAGTTAGTGATGATGTCATGCCATTGTTTGGTAGGTTATTGATTCTGCAGTTGCTCCCAATAATCATCTCTAGTTGCTTACATGCCATTTGATCCATATGAGGGGCACCTTTTAATCTGGGTAGAAATTTTATAGATGATTCTCTTATTTAGTGACCAATGGAATAAGTGGGGGGATGGATTGCTCCTAGTAATCACCTGTCATGTGATTCATGCACTGATGATAAAATAATTTCATTGGATAGAATTAATATAGTTATGTATTATATGTTGCTGGTTTGGTTTTTTGTTTGGGTTTAACTATTATTTTTACTCACCCAGGTATCATATGAGAAGGAACACACATATTTTTCTAGAGATCCATCACAAAAGTGACCTTCTCTCTCTCTCTCTCTCACACACACACACTCACTTTCTCGCTCTCTCTCTCACACACACACTCACTTTCTCGCTCACTCACACACACAACTGACCGAAAATAGAATGTACTGTTTGGAAATCATTAGTTGTGGATTTAATTTCTATTTGAACTCAATTGTAATCAGGTGGGCTTCATACGTTGCAGGAACAATACTTGTTTTGATTCGTGATCTTGGTGTGCAGTTCAATGATGGCATCAACATACTTGTATTTTGTCTTTACACTAACTTTTCCTTGTAAAATGTTAAGAACATGTTTTACTTTATTCCACTATGAGAGAAGAAGGTGACTATTAAATTTTTTCCCACGAAGATCTTCACATATTTGAAATTTTTACCATAAGTCTTCCATTTTTTCATTCACACCTGTCTCAACTATTAAAACCGATTTTGTGATTAATCCTTTCAAATTAGTAGACAATTGTTTACTTTTTGATTGGTTAATGAGGGTTTTTGTAGGGATTCCACAACCTTAAGACACAAATTTGGGTCCCTAGTTTCCATGTGTGGGTTTTCAACACTATGCCCTTATGCTTTGGGACTTGCATTATTGCAGGTCATGTGAGACATCCAACAATTTCTATGGTAGTTTTTTCCCAAGTCTTCATTGCTGGGTCTTCTACCATTGTTCTTATAAGCTATTTACTCACTATATGTATCCAAGACCTATTGTTCACACATTTCAAATTGAATAGATATAACATATCAGCCAAGAAGTATCTATGTCACCTCGATCATGTTTTATGTTTATATTGGAACGATACAATATATCGGCACAACAACTAGCAAGCTTCACCAATAAAAACATTGTAAGAATGGCCTACGTGAATGAGGAAGTACATTGTACAATATTGACATAGGCACATTGCATTCATATCGATCGACAGAAGAAATTAGGCTGTATATTTTGCTTAAAAATGAACAAATAGAGAATGTAGCACCACAGGAAATGCATATCGGCATAACTCATGAAAGTTTCCCTGACAAAATACTCATCGGCCATCAGAAGCCTAACAAGTGACATTTCTGATCTCATATACTACTCTGATGAAGATAAAAGGCTCATATTGGGGACACATTCTTTTTGTTCTACCGATGGGTTATTCAAGAAAGTAAAAGATAGATTCACTCGGGATTTCGGCATGAGGTACAATGATATTTCATCGGAGGAACACATTGATATCGGAACAATAGTAATTGGACCACCTGATGACACATCTTACACTAATAACATTTGGTTAGGAGAACATATCTCAAGTTACACCAACATAGTGGATAAAATAAGGAACCATCAGTGAAAGTTGTGCCGATGGAATTCATCGATGGGAATATCACCATCAGAAGTAATGCATAACTTTGGGCCCGATAGAACAAAGTCTCTTCGATAGGATTACATCGAATAAGCTACACCAAAAAAGGACACAACAAAAGAAAAATATTTTTCGGAGTGAATTATACCAAAAAATACATCGGCCAAATTATTCATGCAAAGAACAAAACCCATACATATAACCGTGTTAGGGAGGGAAGATGTTTGAATGAATTATTTAAAAAAAAAAATTGCAGGGTTTCGTCGCAATTTCGACGAACATAGCCCGATGAACCACAAAAAATTATGACGAGGTTGCTATACACGCGACATAGTTTTCGTCATAATGGCAATGATGGTTTGCTCCACCTCATCGGAAAATGGACAAATGTTTGGTGTTTTTTCAACGATTTCAAATGAGCGTTCTGCAAGGTTTTGTGATTTTTTTCCTCGATAGATGGACGAAGTTACGTTGATTTTGTGATGGACATCACCAACATTTTCTGTGGCACTGACTAACGATGCTGGGTCATGGTTTCAAAGTATAAAAATTGGTCGTTAAAGCAACGAAAATCAGCAACAAAATTTAAATCAGTGTTGTGTCGGTAAGTCGACAATATTTGGTCGATATGTCACCAAACATTCGTCGAATTTTTTAGTCAAATACAGTAGTGTGGGCCTTCTTTATTATGATATTATTTTCTATCACAACCAATATTCTTAGTATATGTCAAATAATATCCATTATAAAAATGAAAGGGGCTTCAAAGAGTTTGATAGATCCATGATTTTAACTCAATTTTCTATTTCTTTTACCATATATATTCCTTGTCCATTAAATTTTTTCCAAATATTAGCTTTATGACTACTTAATATATTGAATGGTAGTTTAGAAAGCTTAAAACATTTTTTTGATTCATTAGCCAACTATTTATCATATGCAATTTGTCTAGAATTGGGAGCCATATCCTTAACATTGCATTGCCTAGATTGAATGGTGGAATAGATCTATCAAGCATACCTCTCATTTTTTATGCACATATGAGTAGTAGATGAATGTTTTTCACCACCACTAATATGATACCACCACCTTTGATCTCTAGCACACCACCATTGAGTTGAAGGAGCAACCTTTTGCTTCTTCTCTATAACTAATAGGGTGTGTGCAAGAAGTTGAGTCCACTTTTCGGCCAAAAAGTGGAAGTGTTTTCCATGATTTTTTGAATTTTTAACATTTGACCTTAAAATTTGAAGCACTTAGAGATGGAATCTTCAAAAAAGTCACCAATCATAAAATGTAGTAGTCGGGGTCTAGTTTCCAAATATGTAATTTATTTCAATACTCGAATGATACAAATTGATTTTCAATAGGTGTTTCTAAAAGCCACGATTTAAAAGTCACTTTTTTTTTACCATACCATGCATGTGTACGTCATTCACATTTTGACCTAAATAATTGTATTTTTCTAAATCCTTTTGGGAAAATATTTGTAACTCACTGAAGCATGTTTTCGATAATTTTTTGTAATTTTTTATTAAACATTTTTTTTGTTATTTTTTTATTGACCATGTTTGTTGTTTTGAAAAATAATGTTCGGATGGTTTTTGTGAGTTTGTTCACATCATGGTCAATGAAAATATCTAACATGTTATGTGTTTCATTGAGATTTCTTCAAATCCTTATAAAATATATGGTTGGTGATGAGATTTTAGAGTGTACTTAGAGGCCTATCAATTAAAAACTTTAGATAATAATATAATCTAAGGTAATATCCAATCCATACCTATATCTAGATATTTATAGGATAACTGTAATTAGAGTTTCACCACCTTGCTCAATGTCTCCTACCAAATTATTGTGAATTTTCTTAGTCTCAACATTTTCATTTGCACCATCTTATTAGCTATCCCAAGAAAATTGGATTCACAAAATATAGGTATATCTTTTAAGATATCATTTCTCTATGGGAAGGGAAGTACTAGGCTAGGAATGCTCAACAACAAGCCTTATTTTATCAAAATTGATTTGGAAAAAGCACATGAAAAATTGAATTGTCATTTGTAATTGTAATATTTACATTAAACTTTGGTCCCAATTTCTTATACTTTGTTTAAATACTATTTTCAAAATGATTTTTCTTGCACTACTATCAATGGTCATTAGTTCTCCCTATTTGGGCTATTTTATTCCATATAATAGGGATGTCCCCTTGCTCTTGCACTCTATAAGCTAGATATTAACTAATTTAGAATTATTTTGCTTCATACTATTTCATAAAACCTAGTTAAAGAATAAGTCTCTTGGGGTAGATGGTTTGCTAGTGGAATTTTACAAGAAAAATAGTGATTGGATTCGTGAAGACTTGTTACAAATTTATAAAGAGGATATTAGTACGGGATCCCTAGGCAACAACATGAATAAGAGAGTAATCAAAATTCTTTCTAAAGATGGAGATAAATCACTCATGAAGAACTAGAATCCTACTACTTTACTAAATGTCCTATAGAAGATCCTTGCCAAATTTAGTAGACATCCTCCCTACCTTTATTAGAAACACTCAAAATGGATTCATTAATGTTAGATCTATCTTGGAAAGCCTCCTAACAAGCTAGGAGGATATGGAGTGGGCCACACAATCTAACCAATTTTTTCCCAAATTTTCCTTGACTTTGAAAAGGCTTATGATAGGGTGAAGTGGTCCTTCTTGCTTACATGAATCTTGAAGCCTTTGGTTTCCCTGATTGGTTTTTTCCATATGGTTAAAACCATATTGAAAGATGTGGTTGCCCAAATTGATCTTAACGATTCCAATATCAGAGATATTTACCTTGGAAAGGTCTATTAGATAAGGATACCCCTTGGCACCTGCACATTTTGCTATTGCCTCAGATGCAAGATTTTACTTGTTGAAGAAATCATTTTTTACTCCTAGGATCAAAGGTATCTCTCTCCCTAATTGGGAGGACCTACTAAATATCTGGTTTGTAGATGATACTAGTTTTTGGAACTTAGTGATGAGAAAATGAGTTACCTCATTGTAGAAATTGGATTTATTTTGTATTGTCTCTAGAGAAAAAATATCTAAGATTAAATCCATCATTCTTGGATGACATGACTCCCCACTAGATTGATTTTCAAAATATAAATTTTGGTGGGGAGGACCCTCTAAGAAAGTTATACATCTAGGAATTCCTTTTGCACTCAATACTTGTATGAAAGATATGTGGCTATGAATCAAAGGTAAGATTGAGAATAAACTAGACAATTGGAATAAGTAATTCTTATCCTTGGTAGAAAGAATCCATGTTTGCTAGTAAATTTTGTCCTCTTACACTTTCTATTATTCTTCTATTTAAAGTTTTAATAGCTATCAAATCAATGAGATTCAAAATAAAATTAGGAGCTTTTTTGTGGTTTGATGGAAAAGGAAAGAGGAAGATGCACTCTATCAAGTGGGAATGGTGTTGTCTAGATAAAATTTTTGGGGGACTTGGTTTGAAATATATGAGGCTACATGGAATATCTCTTGTTTTCAAGTGGATCCTTAAAGCTTTAGATGGGGAGGAGCCATAGAAAGTACTAGTAAGGAACAATATCCAACTTGTTGGACCCCCAAACAAGCTAGGTCTTAGAAAATATTTCCTTTTTGTGACTTACTAATTAGCAATTTCCCAATTGTTCTTGCAGGGTCCACTATTTTTAAAAGAATTTAGAAGGCTTGGGATTTAGTGAAAAAAATGTTATTAATAGAGGTATATTGGATGAAAAAAAACTTATTGGTTATAAATCTATATGGTGGAACTCAAAGCATAAATGAAAACCCTTAGCATTGCTTCAAGGATGCTCTGCTAAGAGTTGGTCTTCTAAAGGGATCAAGTGCTTTAGGGAAATCCTATGTGAAGGCCAATTAAAATCATGGGCCTCTCTGAGCTATGAATATGATCTTCCTCCTTCAAATTAGAGGACATATTTTACTCCTAGAAAGTGTGTGCAAGAAGTTGACTCTACTTTTTGGCCAAAAAATGGAAGTGTTTTCCTTGATTTACAGAATTTGACACATTTAACCTTAAAATTTTGAAGCACTTAGAGATGGAATCTTGAAAAAAGTCACTAATCATAAAATGTATTACTCAGCTCGTCTAGTTTCCAAATATGTAATTTATTTCAATACCCAGATGATACAAATTGATTTTGAATAGGCATTTCTAAAAACCACTATTTAAAAGTCACTTTTTTTTACCATACCATGCACGTGTATGTCATCCATATTTTTACCTAAATAATCATATTTTTCTAAATCCTTTTGGGAAAAGATTTGTAACTCACTGAAGCACGTTTTCCATATTTTTTGTAATTTTTTATTGAATATTTTTTTTGTTAATTTTTTATTGCCATATTTGGTGTTTTGAAAAATTGTTGTGTATGTCACACATAAGATGACCTAAACTTATCATTTTTTGTTTTTTCTAATTGAAAAGAATTGTTTGAAGTACCCTTTCATGCAATTTGTTTTCAAAAAAATATGTTAATAAAAAGTTATTAAAATTCTAAAAACCCTTGATAATTCAAGTTTATGGCCCTGTTTCATCAGAAATTAATTAAAAAATAAAAAAAAGAACCCAATTTTAAAAAATTACATATTTGGAATCTACATTGTCTCATCTATAGTGGTTTTTAATTTCATCAAAAAATTTTGCAATAAAAGTCTTTAGACATATGCCCAAAGTCACTATTTTCTTGTGACATTGCTAGGACCGTCAACTTGCAGGTCAAACTAGGTCCAGGGCCTAGGTTTAGGTCCCCAAAACTTTTCCCATTTTTTTTTGTAAATGAGATCCCATTTAGTAAACAAGATCCCATTCCCTATTCATTGGTTGAAAAGGGATCAGGATCCCATTTAGTAAATGAGATCTCGTTTAATAAACATGATCCTAATTTATAGAGCATGATCCTATTTATTAAACAGGATCCTGAGTTATTTTTGACCTTTTTTATTTTTACTGACAAACAAGTACATTTTGGGTTTGAAACTTGCTCTGTACAACCAACAAGGATTTATTTCCTATTTTCTATCAAATTTTGTCTTGTAGAAGCTCTTCAACTTGGGATTTTTTTTCAATTTTGAAAGGATGCATCATTGGGATACTGTTAGAGAGGAATTATGTTCAATTGCTACTTGTTTGAAGGAGGAAGAGGAATTTTGTTCAATTACTACTTTTTTGAAGGAGGAAGAGGAATTTTGTTCAACTGTTACTTGTTTGAAGGAGGAAAATGGATTTTGTTCAATTGCTACTTGTTTGAAGGAGGAAGAGGAATTTTTTTCAATTGCTACTTGTTTGAAGGAGGAACAAAGAAATAAGACTTTCAAGTTTTTGACATTCATTTGTACATACTTCATAATTTTGTAATCATGGGATCACAATGTTAGAATAAGAGGAAATATAGGAAGGTATTGACCCCTAAAGAAATTGAAGCAAAGAGATAGAAGAATGAGGATTCAATCAATGAATGATGTTGAAGCATCCAATTCCACAACTATTGAAGATAAAAACATTGAGGAGACCATGGATGTAGACGATGCAAATTTGCAAGAGGTGAATATGGAAACTAATACGATTATACAAACTACTCCTGGTATGTCTTCAAATCACCCTTTCGATAATATGGAGAATGTTTCAATAGGCACAAATCTAGGTATGTCTTGAAATAAACCTTTGAATGTGTGATTGAGTCCTCCATCCATGCATCTTGTTTTATTTTTTCTTTTCTCTCCTTTGGAGAGGGGTTTTTTCCCACAGGGTTTTTCTCCTTTTCTTCAGTTGTGAGAGATTACATTGTAAATGGGTACCTAACATGGTTGTGTAGCTAGGACCCATATTGCACTTTTTCTTTTTTGCATCTTCATTCTCCCTAAGTTTGCACTTAAGGGGGGGTGTTGGCGGTTATATTTTTTACCGGTTCTTTCCTTTCCTTTATAAGAAATGCATTTCTACATTTATAACATATCTAGCATCTCAATACATTTTTAATTCTTTTGGTGAAATAGCCCCGAGCTTCTCTCATATTTGTGAAGGTGTTATTTGCAGATGGTGCTCCTAGGTTCAGTGGTCTCCACCAACATGGTATTAGAGCATACCACTCTTCCCTCCTTTCGCCATTGAGAGTTTTCATCAGAGGTAGAGATCCTATTATCCTTCACTGAAGTATTGTGGATAGCAAGAGTACAAGGAGAATTGGCAACTACTCTCAGAAAGAATCCATATTCTATGAATTTACTTTTGTGCTAGTTTGAAATCATTAATCATTGATATTTAGTGGTAGAATATTGGGTCGATTTACCCTTTCTCAAAATTGAGAGATGTATTATTTTTTTCTTGAGTGGAGGTTGTGTGTTGCTTGAACTTGGGCATTCAATGTATGAGGCGCTGCATGCATTTAAGGAGGCTGCAATTTATTTATTTTTCTTGTCATGAATGCTGAGGCCACATAAGTTTTTGGATTTGCATTTTTTTCTAGAGGCACAGATTCATTTCAGAGAACTTAGAGTGTTGTACACAATTTGGAGTTGCTACAGCTAGGTGTTGATTTCCAAAGAAGCCTGATTTCTTCATAATTGTAGTGATTTTGTGTTGAAGGCATTTGATTTTTGGATTTTTTTGTGAGAGTGGTGTGAACCTTGGAGCAATGATCTGAATGCATTTGGTATGTATATTCTTTGGTGCATTTTGTTTTTCATGGATGCCGTGATTTTTCCTTCCTAGGCATGTAGGGTTTTCTAGTATTTCGCCATTCACTACTAGGTGTGTTAAATATTTGTTGCCTTTTTTAATCTTGCTATGGAGTTTATCCCACATTGGTAGTGTGGGGTAATTTTCTACTATTTAAATAGATTTTCCCTCCATTTTTTGGTGTGAGCAAGACTAATAGAGGCTTGTGGTGTGCTTTGAGTGGAGGCTTGAAAATTGATTTGGTGTGAGACTTTGTTGCTACAAAAAAAACAATGTCAAGGTGCATTAATTTTTTGCTCCAATTTTTTTCTCAACTTAGAAAATTAGCTTTTTTGAAGAATTTTTGGAAAGGTGGTGAAATTTAATTTCAAGAGGTTGCAATTGGTTGATTTATTTTGGAGGTTTTAGTCAGTTTGGTTTAATTTTTCTTTTGGTGCAAACTATGGTCATGGCTACTCCTGAATCTATTGAATTGTTAACTCCCCATAATTACCGTATGTGGAAAATGAAAATACATAGGTTGCTTCAGTCTCAAGGTCTATGGTCCACACTAAGTAATATCCAACTCACTCTTACCAAGGAACTTGAGATATTTTCCTATAGAAATAAGTGTGACCAAGCTATGGGTTTTATGAAATTGTTGGATGTTGTGGTTGTGTTGTTGATATGTGGTTGTCATTGATGTCAACACTATTAGCATTAATTCATTAGAAGTTGTATATGTCGAGGATATTGAGAAAACGGTAATGGAATGAGTTGTAGGTTGTCAGTGGTGAAGTGAAGTTAAGTCTATTAGTGAGTTCATTACGTTGATGATCAGAGGTTGTGGAATAAAGGTTTTTTTTTCAAGTATATCTAATTTATCGATGTTGAGTTTCACAGATTCACATGAATATTTGATCGAGTTATGAAGATATGTATTTTGACAGTTTTTCTGTTGCTTCAGTTGGTGTCCCTCAATGAAGATGATGCGATTCCAACACGTTCAGTTGTTGTGGATCTGCTTCTCTAGTGATTCATGATGTTTGTGGATGTTTCTAGATTGTACTCTATCCGTGTTGCATGTCTGAATTGATCATGATGTAGAGGGTTTGGGACTTTGAAAGAAACACAAAGTTCTCAAGGTTTGCAAGACACAATCCCAACCACTCTTCCAGGCACTTTGATGGAGACAAACCTCAATAATGCCCCAAATGACTTATTTGCCTTCCTTATGGACCCAAACCATAGGAACACTCTTAAGAGACCCAAAAAACTTGTTTTGAATGATTTCAAAGCCCAACCCTTTGACTTAGACACAAAACCAATTTTTCACCTTAACTAGGCTACTAGTCCAACTAGGCCTCTAACAAAGGATTTTTGACTTTGCATTCAAACTTTCAAAAGGAACCTCCAAAATAATGATTGAACCAGATGTGGTTTGTGATGATACATAACATACTAGATTCTTGATGGCACTTGTTTTGGAGCACACCAATCAAAAATCTACTGTTTCCTCCAATTTAGGCCTAATTAGCCCTCTTTTTCAAAGCAACCCCTCTTTAAACTCAACCCCTGACCATGAAACTTTCAACAATCCCTTAAAATGACTCAAAACCAAGGATTCCAAGTTTTTAGGCTTCTATGACACCCCTAACATGCTCAAACACAAAACCCTCCTTAACTTGCCTCAAAACTAGGGCTTCTTGAAAACTAACCTTCCAATCACTTCCAGAACTTGCTTATTGACTCTACACCATTAGGAAAACATATTTAGTTTATCCCAACTCAAAAAAATGCCCCTCATTAAGGCGGATCTTCTGCTGCTATACCCTAGCCTCCAACTTCAAGCACTTTTCACTATCAAATCTTGGTGTACACCATAGTATTCATCTCTCCTACACATTATATTGTTAGTCCAGTATGGTACATGTTAAATATGATCCATTTCACAAGATACGGTCATAATTTCCTGTGAAAAACCCTCAAACTAGTGTAAATTCTGTGTTCTTTTTTAGGACAGTCAATATAAAATGCAAAGAAATTAATTATCACTACTTTCAGAGCCTTCAATGGTGTTAAAATATGTAAACAAAAACTCCTAAAGCATCCTACTAGACATAGATTCAATAGAGATCAAGTATTTAACAAAAGAACACCATAAAAGTGCCAAAAACTATGTTTTTAACTATTTCTAGAAAATAGTCCATACAATGCTTGCTCCAAATGTCCAACCTCCGTACAAATGATTATTTTGGCTTTTTATATCCTTTCCCCAACTGATCCAACCATTTGGAATTGATTAAGTTGCATAAAAGTGATTAAAACCCACAAAACTCATTTACCCGCCCAAATTGGAATTCAAAAATCTAAATTTTCCAACTCTTATTTTATTGATTCCTACAACCTAAAAACTATTAAATCTCTAACATCCAACCTTATTTGACATAATTAAAGCACTATATTCCTATCTAACCTCCTAGAACATAATTGTTCCATTTACATTGCAATTTGGTCCTAGGATCCTTATTAGGACCCTTAGGATGTTTGACCTCTTTAATGTATTCACCCATTCCAAAGGCCATTATAGGCTCCAAGATATCATAATTGATGCTTTGAGGTGATTGATAGGTCTTCAAGACCCCTGCATTCTCCTGTCTCCTAAAGAGTTCCTTGAAGAGCTTGGGTGCTCCTGCACCAGATCGTTGTGCTCGTGATTGGTGATTTTGTCTTGCGTGTCCATGTTTTTCATGTTCTTGGCTGACAAGGTGATTGTAGCGTGTTGTGGATATTCAAGGAATAATTTTTGAAGGTGTTTCATGTTTGAGGATGTTGTTTTGGGTCTTCATTATGTTGTGGCCAACTTTGGTTGATTCACATTAATAATTGTTATTGATTTGGGCCGATTGTTTATATTCATTTTTATTTTGTTGAAGTCGACATGTAACGATGTAATTCCTAGTTGACGATATATATAAGTGATTGTTTATTTCATTTGAAGTGTGTCGAATTCATGGTGTGCACACATAATGTTCTAAATATTTTGAAGGCAGAGCAGAGTGTGAAGAAGAGTGAAGAAGAGTTCATGTGCTTAATCAGAATTGTAATAAGGCATTAGCAGATGCTATTTTATTAGTTCAAAACCCTATGGATCTAATATGAATGTTTTTGTAAGACACTGTGTCTTCCTTTGGGCTATGGGCTTTGTTGTAATTGAGAAGTGAGCTCTAGGAAATGTTCCTGAATGCATGCACATTCCCATTTATATTTCTTTATAATTTTAATAGGGTATAATCTTGTGGGCTGACCTCCATCGTGGTCTTACCCCTAATAGGGTTTCCACATAAAAAATATTTTCGTTATGTGTTTTTCTAATGTGTTGTTGATTTATGCTCTCATGGTTATTTATCATATCTAAATAATAATGTTGATAAAGTTAATAAGTTTAAATTTTTGTGACAACTAATTCACTCCCCCCCTCTTAGTTGTCTGCCCTTGTGTTTCCAATAGAAATTCAATGTTTATGATAGTATCCTCTTTCATATTGATGAGTTGGATACACCTAAGGAGATATGGGATAAATTACATAACCTATTTGGACAGGTCAGTGAGTTCCATGTCCTACAACTGGAGGCTGAGTTGACCGCTCTTACCCCTGCAACATTTCCTTCTATTGATTACTTTCTATTCAAATTCAAATCTTTAAGGTAACAATTAGCGAGATGCAAAATTGATAAGGAGTCCATCGTTTTGATATTTTCTAAGTTGAGAGGCCCATTTTTTGTGTTTTCTTCTACCTTCTACTCCATAATGGATGCTTTGGGTAGTGCATTCCAAATGCCTTCTTTTGAGACTTTTTGTGACTGGTTGACAAGGGAGCAAGACAAACTTGTCTAGTTAGAGGGGGTCCCTACAATATATGTATTGGTTGTAGCACAAGAATCTAAGAGAAAATGGAAGAAGAAATCTAAACCTAAGATAGAGTCAACTGAGACTTCCACCTTTCAAAAGAGGACAAGCCCAAGAAGGAGAAATTCAGTTGTGTATATTGCAAGAAAAAAGGGCATGACGAAAATCATTGTTATATGAAGAATATTGATAAGCTCTCACATATTATTTAGAAAAACAACATTCCATTTCCCTCATCTATAACTCCTTCTATAGCCTCTACATATTCATCATCATCCAACCCTACACAGTTAGGGAATGTAGGGTTTGCAAGTGGTAAAGAAGATAAACACTACGTGGGTAAAGGACATGCATTGGTGACTTCCGTACAATACATTCTGGTCATGACAGATGGTTTTTAGATTCTAGAGTATCTCACCACATGGATTCTAGTCCCTATCATTTTTTGGGTCTTTATCCTGTTGACACTTCCAAAATTCTATTGGGAGATAATAAGATTTTGGATGTTGCGGGGGTAGGAAATGTTGAGATAGGTGATGGTTGTTTCAGGGATGTATTGTGTATACTTGAGTTGCACACAAATATTTTGTCCATCTATCAGATCACCCATGGTGAGGTATCGAAGACTGTGGAATTCATTGTAGATTCTATTTTTATCAAAGAGGTTGATACTAGAAAAATCATTGCAGTTGGTAATGTTGATCATGAGTCCCATATGTATACCTTCTCTCACTTTGTTGATGATGATGACTATGTTCCTCGTACTCCTCTTTCCAGTGTTTTATTTTTTTTCTAGAGATTGGTTGGTTGAATTTTGGAGTTCTTCAAACTCAAGTTGATACATCTCCTATTGCTTCAAAGGTTGATATTTTAGCACAACATGATATTTTTGATCCATTAGATCTTGTTTTATTGGATGAGTACTTGGCAAGCATCTCATATTTGTTTGTGGAGTCTCATCTTACAGATTTGGGAGATATACTTGAGGGGATTTCTCTCCTCTTTGATGATAGTTTCAACATGGTAGTTGATACATCTGGATTATCTTTGTAGGTTGAGATTGTTGATCCTTCACTCTCATTTGATTCGTCACATTTCTTGGTTGTTTTTTATCATGATTATGTGGTGGATTATTCCATTTGGATATTTCCTTCCTTGTTTAGTTGGACATGGAGTGGCTTCTTCATCACCTGGTGGACTTGTTTCTTCCTAAGGGGAGAGGAGTTTCTTGTAGGCATTGGATCATATTTTGTTTTCAGGCATACTTCATCAGTATTAGAGCTTCCTCATTATTGGGGGATATGATATCTCCTTTTTTCCCTCTTATGGGGGGATCACTAATTGTTTATACATGATGCATGTAGTCCTTGGGGGGTGTGATTGACTCCTCCATCCATGTTTCTTGTTTTTTTTTTTTTCTATCTTTTGGAGAGGGGTTTTTTCTCACAAGGTTTTTCCCCTTTTCTCCAGTTGTGAGAGACTGCATTGTAAATGGGACCCATATTGAATTTTTTCTTTTTTGCATCTTCATCTCCCTAAGTTTGCACTTAAGGGGGGGTGTTGGTGGTTATATTTTTTACTGGCTCTTTCCTTTCCTTTATAAGCAAGGAATTTGTACATTTGTAACATATCTGACATCTCAATATACTTTTCATTCTTTTGGTGAAATAGCCCTGAGCTTCTCTCATATTTGTGAAGGTGTTATCTGAAGATGGTGCTCCTAGGTTTGGTTGTTGAAAATGAAAATGAAATTTTTTTTGTTGTTGAAAATGAAAATGAAAATCCTTTTATTGAAAACGAAAATGAAAACTGTTTTGTTGTTGAAAATGAAAATGAAAATCATTTTATTGAAAATGAATATGAAAATCATTTTATTGAAAATGAAAATGAAAATCCTTTTATTGAAAATGAAAATGAAAACTGTTTTGTTGATGAAAATGAAGATGGAAATGAAAATCATTTTGAAGTTGAAGTTGAAAATAAAAATACATCTTTTAAAATTGAAAGTGATGTTTTGGATAATCTTCCTGGTAATATTTCTTGGAGATTATTTAGGTGGAAAGTATACCTACCTAGGGTTCCATCAAAATGAATTGAATCAAGATAATAAGCCACTAAGATTTCCCACACTTAAAAAATGCAATTATGAAAGCCAAAAGATGTAAATAAAAATAAGAAACTAATCATAACTAGTATAGCAACTATGAGTTGAGTTTTTAGAGCTTAAAATGATGTGTACCTTGCTACAAGAAGCCTATTTTAGGGCACAAAGGACTCATTCACCTTTAGTGGGGAATGGGTTCCTATTAGGGTTTCTAAAACTGAGATGTTGGTTATTTTCCTTGATTTATACACTCTTAGATCCTCGGTTGTTAGCTCCTGAAAAAATGTGATAACTTTTGTAGCTTCAATTCTTTGTTCTTGTACTATGAAGCTCAATCTTGCAACTTGACAGCTTTGACAATTTGGCTCCAAATCTCTTCTCAACTTGATCTTCAACCTATAAATCTACAAACACACAATCAAGAGGAGAAAAATTTGTTGATTGTTAGTGAATAGGGGTTTTCCTAAGTCAAAAACCTTGTAGGTAATTAAACCAAATGATGAGATAATGAAATTGAAGCATGAAACATGAAATATGTGATTGATGATACCTTGGAAGCTGTCTTGGAAGATAAATTTGTAATCTGACATGTAATGGCCATGAAGAATGTAGGTATTAATCTTAAATAGATGTGTAAAAATTCTTGCAATGTAGATCTTCAATGCTACATCCGCTATCTTAGCTCAACAACATGCACAAATGAACTAAACCCTTGTCATGATGAAATGATCTTGAATTGATGCAATAAAACCTTGATAATCTACCTTCAAATGCCTTTGGAAATTCTCTTGTGAACTCTTGTGAACTCAAATTTTCTATAATGCATGAATGCTTGGAAGTATAGGATGAAACTATGTGAATTAACCCCATATTTATACTAAATCAAGAGATTAACCAAGCGAAATTCAAATAATTCAATCCAACACAAGATCTAGAAACAAACATTATTAAAATACCACCAAAATAAAATTTGAAAAGGAGGTCCTCATTAAGGGAGAACCCATTCACAACCTAGGGCGAATGGGTCCTGACATTGTTTCTAGGACCTTGCCTTCGGGGAATGAAAGAACATAAAAAACCCATGTAGAATCTGCAAAGAAAGGGGGTCCTAAAGAGGGAGGAACCATTCACCACCTAGGGAAAATGGGTCCTAGCACCAATTTCTAGGACATCAAATTTTCCTAATTAAATGTTATGTAATTTGAATTATGGGTTTCAGGATAGATCTTTGGGAGGTGTCATAAATAAGGCTTAAATTTGAATTAAAGAGGCTAATTAACTAGATAATTAACCATAGTTAATTAATGAGACCCTAGATAAATGTGAAAGTGTGTTACAACACTTTACAACACTTAAAAGAGGGTACACTTTAAGTATATTTTATTAAAAATGGGCCCAAGATCAATGTGAATGTGTTACAACACATTACAACATTAAACCTGGGAAAAATTAGGTTAATTCAATGACAATTATTCCCAAATAAAGTAAGGAAAAGGGATAACTCTTTTGTTACTACAAAGACAAACAAGAATGCATGCCAATAGATTATACAAAGAGTTATTTTATCGTAAAAAACTTTCATTTCAATGTCAACTAATGATGCAATTGATGAGAATGTGGAAAATGAGAAAGTAATGAAAAATTTAGGCATTTTTGTTAAACCAAGAAGCAAAGATCGAACACTAAAACATGTTATGTCTACTATTGCTAGTGCCATTGAGTCTGCTGGAAAAAATAGTTGATCTAAAGATAAGAATGCAACAAGAAGAGTTATAACAATTGCTATAGTTAATAAAGCAACTTTGAATAAAAGAATGGTAATCAATATTAGTAAAATTCTAAAAATACATCCTAAAACATTTCTAAGAGCAGAAAAAAGAAGAGAAAGTATAGAAAATGATCTAATCAACCAATGTTAGAGTTTTAGTGGTTGAATCCTAAGGTTTGACATGAAATTGAATGTTGAAATCAAATCTTTTATTGAAAAATATTGGCATGATAATACTATGGTATCATCTAATGCTAGAGATGTTTTAAAATTAAGAGTGGGGTCCAATGTTCACGATCCTCATCCAAAACACCTATTAGATACAAAAAAAACTAAATTTTATAGAAATTTTTGTGGTGATTTAGTGTTACCTAATAATATTAAAATAAGTCAAAGGTCTTTTGAAACATCTAATCCTTGGTATGTAAAAATTAATAAGCAATGAATATCTTGATGTAGTAAAATGCACGTCCAATTTTGTTATTTTATGATGTTTTTCGATATATACATTGTACTTTGTATACTAACATGATTATGTAGGAATGTGGTAGTAATATGCCACCTAAAACAATAAGAGAGTTTATATCAAGTTTGTTTTGTGAAAGATCTAATGGGAAATTATTTTATTTAAGTTTTTGTATTTCTAGATAATGCGCTAGTTGTAACAATCTTTCATTCTTAAGAGTTTGTATGCATGAAAGTGTTGATAATGATTTGGTACAACAATTAGTGGATGTTAAAATATTTAAGAATGTTGACTATTCTTTAAAATATGGAAAAATTGGAAAGTGTTGGGATTTAGTTACTAAAAAAGTTAGTGTACATGCATTCATATCATAATTTAAGAATAAGATTACAATACCAAAATATGTCACCACTCTTAACATGCTCGATGGCTCGATGGACAATTTCGTGCATGTAGAAACACATTGAACTAGTTGGTACTATACTATTAGTGGTTGATTTTGCAGAAAATTATACTCTAGCTTCGCAAGAGGAAACCCGATCACAATATTACAATTCAGTGCAAGTGGCTATGTCTGTTCATATTGTTTATAGACATATAGATGATAGCATAGAGGATGATAGAAATTTTTTGAGGGAGTATCATTTCTATTTGAGTGACAATCAATTACACTTGTCAAATTTTGTTCAATATTGTTTCAATATATTTTATACAAATTTAAGAGAAAAAGGAATCTTGATGATAGAACATATCATATGGTCAAATAATTGTATGGGACAGTTCAAGAATGCTCGAATGTTCTATTGGTTAGGTAGGTTTCACAAGGAACATAATATCTAACATATGTGGAGTTTTTTTGAAGCTAGGCATGGTAAAGGAGAACATGATGGAGTTGGTGCATGTGTTAAAAGAATTCTTTCTAGAGAACAATTGCAATTTGAGTATATAGTAAAATTTAAAGTACATGTGGGATTGTGGATTGGTGCAATACAACATTATCTACACCTGGTTCAAGTGAGCACTCTACAGTTTTTCGATTCTTTTGGTTATTTGAAGAAGAGAACATTCTACCTAGACAATATTGTGAGATAATCAGTGGATCTAGTAAATGGAATTCATTTAAGAGTTCAAATGCAAGCACATGGAATATCTGGACAAGGGAGCTTGCATGTTTTTGTCAATTTTGTATTTCAAGAGATTGAGAAGCATGTGAAAATATAGAATGGGTTTCAGAAGAGTGGAAGCAAAGATCGTTGACACCTACACAAGCACATGATCAATATGAAACAAAAATTGAAGACGATGATCAAATTTTTGCATGAAACAACTATGAATGTGTTTTAGAACTTGTACAAGAAGGTAATTTAATTCAATTTATTTCATTTTATTTCACTTTATTACTATTTTGTAATTTTATTTATTTATATACATATGAATGGATGTATGTAGATTGGTCGAATTATATGGATACATGCAAGTTATTAAATCAAATTTTGTTTGCAGGACATGTGTATGTTGTTGTTGCACCTCAGGGGAATGAAGAGGAAACAAAATATTGTTCAACTCGTTGTGTGGAGAATAAACATAAGTTAAGAGAACCTTGAGAACATAATGATTGCAATCATTATCCAACAGGTATGGTGATCCCCTTAACACATCCCCTTAAGAAAATTTTGATAACAATTCTTTGATCCCCTTAAGAAAATTTTGAGAACTTCTTAGATCCCCTTTAGAAAAATTTAAGAACTTTGATACCCTTAAGAAAATTTTGAGAAATTCTTTGATGATGGCTAGCATGTTATCCAATAGGATCGGTGGTGGTTGTTGGCACTTGGCTATGAAAATACCTAATAAGGAAGAATGGTCTTCCTTCATTCAAAGATTATGAAACACATAAGAAGATTATACACTACTCACATTTGGTGGTGACAATAAATACAAAAATATCAAGGTATCATAGAAGACCTACAAATAAAGAGCTATGAACAATTTCTATGGAAGAGCATGAGACAATCATAGATACGTTGCAAAAAAGAGAGGACATAGATGGTACAATGGAATAAGTAAATATAGGTAAATATAGTTTTAGTTTTCTATTGTCCTTTTAAATAGATTAAATGCATGTTTTGATATTGCTTGTGTGTTATTAGTTGAAAGTGATTTAAATTTTCCTTTTATATCCTTAATCTATCATCACAAATTCATCACATACCTCGAGACAAAAAGGAGATTCCATGCATATTCAACCTAGACAACATGGAATACTTGGTAAAAACAAGTAATTATTAGTTAAATTATATTTAAGTACATGTTTTGATTATATATTGATATTGGTTGTACATTAATAGTTAAAATTGATTTATTATCCTTTTTTTTGTATCCTTAAGCCATCATCACATTGACCTCATAATTTGAAACAAAAAGGAGAGGATGCAGATTCAACCTACACACATGTGTGGAATACCTTTAAATATAGGTATTTGAGTTGTGTACATATAGATAGTTTTATATAAATTAAAATACATGTTTTGATGATTTCATTGATATTGCTTGTATCATTTTAATATCAGGCGGCTTGAAGACCTATTAAATTTTGGGCACAAGTTTCATATTTTCTTGAGATGGCATAGCCAAATTTTGTAAACATTGTTTTGAGTTGACATATATGTACATACCTAATTACACAATTACACATTTTGTACCAATTTATATACATGTACATACACAATTATACTCTACACTTTATGTATCAAAATCAATATTCTATATATTTTGTTTGTTAAATGTGCATGTTTTCCTACTTTGAAACTTTACATTTGATTGTATAATCACTAAATATCATGTATATTATTGTTAAATTTGGTTTCCTTGGGAAACTTCACCAAATTTTGAGAACTTCTTTGATCCCCTTAAGACATCATATTAGGACCCCTTAAGACATCCTATTAGGACCCCTTAAGACATCATATTACGACATGAATTAAATAAACATTGAAACTATTTAAATGTATAAAATGTGATTGTTATGATGAGTCATCGTAAATTATAATTTAATTATATCAATTGCAATTAAATGAGACATGTACTTTGAAGAATTTCATTCCCTTAAGATGTCCTATTAGGACATATCCTAAATATTTATACTTAATCATATCATTTATTATGATGAGTCACTCTAAAGTCTAATACTTGTTTATATCATTTAATATTTATACTTAATTATACTCTTCTTTGATCCCCTTAAGATGTCGTATTAGGAACCCTTAAGACATCCTATCAGGACCCCTTAAGACATCCTATTACAACATGAATTAAATAAAAATTGACACTATTTAAATTGTATAGAATATGATTGTTATGATAAGTTATCCTAAATTCTAAGTTACTTAATTATATCAATTGCAATTAAATATGAGACTTTGAAGTATTTAATCTCCTTAATTATACTTAATAATATCATTTATACTTCTTTGATAAGTTAATGCCTTGACTATGGATCACTAAATTTGTAATTTACAAATATTGAAACATCCTACTAATTTCAATTTTAATTTCATATTTGTATTTAATTTTTCATTAATGTCCTATTAATGTCTTGAATATGAATCTTTTGTAAAGTACAAATATGTCCTATCAATTACATATTAAAATTTCACATAAAATGCATAAATGCACACATGTAAATTAAAATTAAACAAAAATAAAGTTCATGATTTACAATATATTAAATCCATGAAACCAATATATTAAGTCCATGAGAAACCACATATGTAGTCCATGAAATCATCAAAATCATAGTGTCTCTATAATCAAGAGACCTCTGCAGACCATGTTGATTACTAGATGACTTGAACCACTTTGTACAAGAGAAAGAAAGATGAAATCATATGTAAGATGATTAAAAATGATTTAACATGACAACTTAATTTATAATTCATCATAAAATTAAATTACCATGATATCTAGCTTTGCATGCTCTAGTGCACCATGATATCTAGCTTTGCATGATATCATATTTAAATTGTATTGTAAGAGGTTTTGCACCCTCTATTCTAGGACCTGTCTCTACATGATCAACTACAAGATGTGTCTCATGCTATAAAAGAAAAAGAATTTAACATGTATGAGTGCATACATATATTCTATTTTAAATTTATTTTAAGTTATTCACAATGTAATTAACTTTAAATATAATAAAAAATTTAAATTACCATGATATATGGCTACTCTACATGTCCTCATTAAGGTGTTGTGACATCATCAAGGTAGAAAGTGGCACTAACAAAGTATTACAATGTCAAATTTAAATCATGAATACTTGAATTAGGTTAAAATATATATATTCAAGTGTGCACACATTGTGTAGAAACATTTTTAAACAACCTGAAAATCAGATGCCTCCTGAGTTCCTGCCAAATGACATGTCTTTCCAATCCCCATTCTCATTGTTGTGCCAACCGAGACATACATATAGACACAACGCTTATAATATTTACTTGTACATGCACATTTGATATATAGTGAATTCAAAATTCATAATTGTAAGTATGGTAACAAGTTAAATAATTTACAATATAAATGTACCTACACCTGGTGTGACTCGCTTGACAATGGATGAGTGCTCGACAATCGCTTAGGTGGAATCAACGTGGAAGTTGATTGAGTCCCTTGAACCAACTTAAATATTTAAAACATATGTTCATGATTGAATCATAAATTAAAAATTCAAGTTAAAAAATATTTCATATATAAATTAAAAAATTGAAATCAAAATACCCCATAAGGGTTACCGACTAGCACTGGTGTCAACATACGTACTCGAGGAGCCATTGATTCCCCTATGGTTAGTGTTATCTATGTAAAATCCTGTCATGAAACCCCAAAGGACAACACATCTAACTAACAATTATGACACAATTTAAAAAAAAAAAAGTGATTCAACATATAGATCATACTATCAACTAAGATAGAATGTAAACTACACTTACATAAGCTCTAACTATATGAACTTTAGGGTATCATGACTGCATTACATGCATACATTCCTAACATATTCTAATCCAACATCTAAGATTAAAAAACCCACAAAAGATAATTATAAATCCATTGAATTAAGTAAATGAACATCATACATCCATACATCATATTAAATAAATAACCATCAAAGATCAAATGTTAAACCCAAGGAGTACATACATCACTTTTATTACATAAGGGTACATTGTTTCATGATAACATAATTACATCAATACTTCCCAACATACAACAAGCAAATACATTAATACAAAATGAGTTACAACTGAAATGATTACATTACATAACATCAACACTATCTCAAGTCTAGTACAGGATTTGGAATCTCTGTATAAGGTATAACATCCATGCTCATGAACATCAACTGGGAACCCAATGGAGTGCATAGCACATTCCACCTGACCATGTGGAACCCTAAGGTCCACCCCCTATGCTAGGAGATAAAAATAAGGACCCACCACTAAAATAGTCCAGAAAACAATAGCACAACACAAAGGCTAACATGAATCCAACATACAAAGTACAACAAAACATCAATAATAGTAACACCGCTTACAACATTGAATTCACTTCTAGAGGCACACAAGCAACAAAAGGGGAACACCAAGCTAGGGAAAGATAGAATTTAGTAGGGAAGAGTCTCATCACATGGTATTGGCATGGGTTGTCCAACATTCCTCTCACTAGGACCTAACCCCCATCTATGGTTGTCTAGCATTCCTCTTACTAGGACTTGGCCCCATAGGGTGACACATGCAGAGCCAACAATCCTTTCGTGAGGACAAGGAAGTTGACCTTGCCACCTAGGCCTTCCCACCCCATCCTTAGCCTAAACGAGCACTATAGGTAAGGGCGAGGACTCCAATTATCTTATTTATGTGAAAATTACCCATCCCCCCAATTCATTATTTAGGTTATTACTTAATTAAGAAACTCCCAATGGGTTGTCCAGGTCACCACTTTGGGATTCACCCCCCATTGAGAGCCACTCCCCCTACTTGCATCTAGAAGACCCAATTCAACAAACATGGTAAAGCCATCTTGCATGCTAAATGAAACCATAAGAAACACATATCCAGAGCATGACATGGTCCTTCTTGCTCACAAATCACAACCATAATAATAAGTTAATAGTGCAAGGCTAAAAGCCCTCTTGTATACAATTCACAATCTCAAAATACCAACCACTTCCATGTAAAACAACATAAAACTCATGCAAACACTCATGGTTTGATATGGGTTGTCCTGGCGGATCTTCCTAGACCTCGACCCCCATCCTAGGTTGTCTTGGTGATCTCACATGATCCTTGACCCCCATACAAACTCATGCAAGTAAAACCATACTCCCCTTAGCCTCTAGAAACCAAACTTAGTCCATTTGAAGAAAAGACTCCTACTTAAACAATTATCAGGATCACTCAATCCAAAATCAAACACATTATTCCAACAAGTAACCAATTGACAATACAACCAAGAAAACATTATTTCCACTTAGAAAAACTATTATGAATGACACATCACTTAACATCATCCCGTAAACATACAAGTTCACAAGTTAGGTAACTTCCAATCTACAAAATAACATATATATTTTCAAGTCAACATTCCAAACAATTGAAGATAAACAACATTGTGCAGTTAAATGACCAATTCTATAATATATACCCTAAGACATTAATGACAACATTTCTATAATCTTGAAAAAGCATATATACTACTCTCAAGTCTAACTACTCAATTTAATTTCAATTCCATAGATTATTTACTCCAAATAGTTCTACTTTAAATTACACAACAACTGTCTTAAATAATTATAAATAATTAATCCCTAAACTTTCACCCTTAAGTAATTTTGACTTTTCCTAAGTCTCAATTTTTGAGATATAAAATAGATCAATTCTCTTTAATAATTTACCCAAACCAATTACTTTTAACCATTTAAATATTCTTTAACTTCGTTTTGAATCATTATCTATTATTTCAATGATTGGTATATCTATTCATAACAAGGATATAGAATTTTCTTAATTCTCTAAATGAAATCTTCTCTTAATAAGTTAGCTAACCAATCAATCTACTCTATAGTTGGTATACCTATGCAAATATTCCCTTAATAAATAACCGTTCAATCCACATTTTTAAATAATTAAACCATGCAAAACAACCCTTATTATGAAGTAACCATTCACTCTTCACTTTGAATGATATTCCTATGTTCCCTTAATTCTCTTCTTGAAATTTAACTCTTAATAAATTTAAAGCTAATTAGTCTTATCGTTAAAAGATATGTACATTCCACATGAAATCAACTCTTAATGAAGTAATTATTATTTTAAAATTTATAAAGGATCCTAACATCTAGGGAAAAGCAACTCAACACAACAAACTAACCAAATTCCAAACTTGGATCATGATTATATGGCACCAAACAGAATTGGCAATCACCAAGCATAGTTTACTTATGTTGATTAACATCCATAAACATTGTCATCAAATCTCAATAAAGAAAAGTAACTATCAAAATAAAGATCAAAACATTGATAGTTAAGAAAATAGGAGATGCAAGGAAATGAGGCGAATATAAACCATCAAACATGCATCGAACCCCAGGCAAGATAAATATGCAGGGATCCATCAACTCAAATATATCCATTAAATTCAAACATGGTGTAAAGCCAGTGATTACCAAGCTCAAGGAAAATTTATTGATAATAATTACTTAGTATTTGATTGCATACTAGAGGGAAAGATGCCATGATAACAATCACAAAGATTTTAAATTGTTTTCAAATCATTATAGGCAGCGAACCTAGGGAAGATAATTTGCTAACACATTGCTTGCTAACACATATCGGTTCGCTAACACATATCGGTTCGCTAACACATGGTTTTCTAACACATACCAGTTCACTAACACATAGTTTGCTAACACATTGTTCTAAATCTTTGAATTAATAGGTATACTGGAAAAAGTCCTAAACTTCTAAGCTTTGCTTATGTTCTAGGCATCGACAGGTTTGGAGAATGAGGGCAGCACATTTGTGGCCTTGGAAAGGCTTATAAAACTTTCAAGCAATTGCTATGGGTAGGAATATGGCGCTAAGTTTGTATTAAATACCAACTACTAACATTAATATATATATCCTAGTCCAAACATGGAGGACTTTCACCAATAATCATGTAATACATTGAACACAGCTACAAAATTGAAATCATTTGCATGCAATAAAATGCAATAGCTACATATCATAAGCATAATTATGAAGAAACAAATAAAAGAAGGTTTGAAAAAATATTTGGAATAAAATTGGATTAAGGAAGCATAGAAAGAATAATGAAATAAGAAAAATATGCAAAAACTATTTACAGAAAAGAGCCTTGGAAACTTTAGAGATAACATTAAAATTATTTCAATTCAGGAATTAAATCAACCAACAGATGTTTCCAAACAACATCATCACCCAAGCATTCATTTTCTAAAAAGAAATTAAAATCCAGAAAACTATGGAACCTAGATCCAATCACTTGACCGAGATGAAGATTTGATGCCAATTTTAAAATCTACAGCCTGCAATTTCAATCGCTTCAACCACCAAAACAACTTCTCTAGAATTCTTAAATCTATTTCCAAGATTACCAGTTTTCCAGACACATACTACAACCCCCAAAAGAAATTATTATTTTTGCAGACAAATTTATCTATTTGAAAACCCCCCCAAAAAAAATCAGTGAAAATCCCTAAAATCTCCCCCAAAAATGATATTTAATAACCAAAGAAAGCTTTTTTTTAAAAAACAAAAAGGAGATAAAAAATATCATAAAAACAACAAGTTTCCATTCAGTAGTTAGTTCTAGGTCATGCATGTGCGCAAAATTATTTTTTCTATCTTTTCTAATTATTTTTCCCATTATCGATTATCCCCATCTGATTTAATGCTTTATTTTAATATTTTATTTCATATTAATATTTTCCCACAAGTTAATTTTTTAATAAAAACTCAACCTTAAATAATAAATATCTTTATATATAAATATAAAAATACTTTATAACCAATTTAATTCAAACAATCTGAAATAAAATTTATCAAACCTCTTGAGAGGCCAATCATGGAGGGGCACTACAATCTACACCAAACAGTTTGATTGTTAAAATATTGTAGTTTTTTTTTATATTATGTTCATTAAAATTATTATAAATTCAACATGTAGATGCATATTTATACCTGGGTCACACTATCTCCATGGTGATGCTCTATAGTAAGAAATTCTATGAATGAAATGGTGTGACTAGATGATCCACTTGAATCTCCATGTCCACCTGAACTAGCTGTAGCTTGATTAGGTCCATATCATAGCTGAAGAAATCTAGTACATACATGGGGTGTTGACACTCATAGAGTGGTACTAGGACCAAATCCATAGAATACTACTCCATCATCACGGTCTCTAGGATCCCCATACACTAATGCAAAAGTATGCTCATCAAGGTTTCTTGCAAGTGTACTCAAAGATCCTAATGCAGATATCACTGCATGTTGATGCACAGGTGCATGAAGGGAAGGTGAAAGAGGAGCAACAAGAGTTTGCACATGCACAGGGCATTGGGGATCAACCTATTCCCCTAAACTCTATTGTGGCATGCTGCCACAAACACCCTAAATTAATTTAAAATCAAAATAATTGAGATTTTTCCCCAAAACAAACTCTACATATAGTTTCCTCAAAAAATATAAAGGGACCTCCATATTAGCATGTGGTGGATGGTCAAATACCATCCACCATCACTCCCAAAAATTTGGAGTCATTTGTGGATGAATGCACCACCTCATGGATATTCTAGATTTAGTTATAGGAATGGGTTGTTGAGTGTTAGGGTTGATAAAAAAAGGTGCTAGATGGGATTTTGTTATTTTTAAGTCCAAAATTTGTTTATAAGAGAGACCATCTGAATAAAATCATCTCATATCCTCCCTATCTTGTCGATCTTGTCGATGCCTATCTAAGTCAGAATCAATAGACCTAATGGAATTAACAATGTTTTGCATTGTAGATGCAAAACACCTCACATGTGGTGGAATCAAGGATTCATTTTACATAGCATTGATTTGATTATGAATGGATGCAACATTTTCATTAATCCATGCTCACAAGCAAGCCTCATCAGATCTTGTAGGTGGTGGAGGTGGGATGTTATGAGGTGGAGGGGGTGGAGGGGGAGGTGGTGGTGGAGGCGGTGGAGGTGGATTAATGATATCATCAATATCAAATTGATCCATGTATATATATAAGTGAACCTACATTAAATTATACAAAATTACAAGTAATAGTTAAAAAAATTGTTTAGATAGGATGTACATACATATACATACACATACATACATTGATTCAACTTGAGCATATATGTATACAAATTTTAAAATATAAGATACATACATTTAAAATAAAAATTAGGATGTATAATGCATGCATACATTATTCAAGTTTACCATGTGTACATACAAATTTCAAAATTTAAAAGATCTAGAACTATGTAATTTTAATAAATGTACATACTAAAAAATAAACTTAAAACATTTTAAAAAAGCTCATTTATGTCTAAGGCATGTAAATTACATTTTTCCAAGAGGAAAAATTATGATAGTAGTCATAAATTATACTATTATAAATTCATCTGCTAAATACTATTATATTCATAAATTTATCACTAAAACATATCCATCCAACCAAATTCATAATTTATCACTAAAAATATCCATCCAACCAAATTCATAAATTCATCACTAAAAATATCCATCCAACCAAATTCATAAATTCATCACTAAAAATAACCATCCAACCAAATTCATAAATTCATCACTAAAAATATCCATCCAACCAAATTCATAAATTCATCACTAAAAATATCCATCCAACCAAATTCATAAATTCATAAATATAAGATCATTGTCTTAATAAAGTGTTACAACTCTCTACAACATCTCTTCATTTCTTTGTTTTTTCCTTTTTGGAATCAAAATTTCTCCTCTCTTCTATCCATCGTCAATGCTCATCTAAGACCACATCCATGGACCTAACATTATCAACAAAATTTTTCATCATAGATGGAAAATTCCTCAAAGGTGGTGCAATGCATTTTTCATTCTGAATAGCGTTGATTTGGTCTTGGATGGATCTAACATTCACATTGATCTGTGCTTGCAAGTGAGCACCATCAGATTCAGGTGGTGGAGGTGGGGGGTTATGAGGTGGAGGTTAAGGCGGTGGAGATGGAGGGTGTGGAGGTCAATAGCAACTAATTTTGGTGGAGGCCAATTCAAAATATATTCAACTTTGCTTGGATCCATTTTCAATGTTCCCTTTGTGATCACAAACCCAAGGTATAGCAGCTTTGTCTTTAGGAATTCACACTTTTTCAAATTAATCATTAGTTTCTCTTCATTTAATCTTCTTAATACCAAAACCAAATGATGTAAGTTCCCTTCTTTGCTAGAACTAAAAACTAAAATGTCATCAAGATAAACCACTACAAACTTACCAATAAAAGGCTTGAGAACTTCATTCATGAGTCTCATGAAGGTGATGGGTATATTAGAGAGACCAAAAGGCATTACAAGCCATTCATAGAGCCCTTCATTTGTTTTAAATGATGTCTTCCACTCATCCCCTTGTTTGATCCCGATTTGGTGATACCCACTTTTAAGGTCTATCTTGGAAAAGAAGCTTGCTCCACTTAGGCAATCCATCAAATCTTCTATCTTGGAATTGGGAATCTATATCTGATTGCAATCTTATTTATGGCTCTAGAATCAGTGCACATCCTCCATTCACCTCCCTTCATGGTGCTAGGATAGTGGGAATAGCACAAGGACTAAGACTCTCTCTTATTAGCCCTTTATCAAGCAACTCCTGGAATTGCTTCTTGATCTCCTCATTCTGTTGTGATGTCATTTTGTAGGCTACTTTATTAGGAAAACTAGCCCCTGGTTTGAAGTCAATGTGACGACTTATATCCTTGATTGGAGGTAGTGAGTTTGGGATCTCCTCTACCACTATAATAGCATACTTCTTTAGTAACTCTTGGATTCCCAAAGGAAACTCATGGGTATGTGCATGATCATCATGGAAAAAATAGGCCCTTAAGTGGCAAAAAATTTAGAAAAAACAGAGTTAGGCAACTTGACATAAAAAATTTGAATAACTTATCTATATTATTTCAAAAATATGTAAGAATAGAATCTATAAAAAATTGAATGTAGTTTCTAAACTACTAGGTTTATTTAAAAGAAAAAGAAAATCTATTTGGTGAAAATTTTAAATTTCAATGCGAGTACTTAAATTTCAAAGGAAAAAATAAGAAGTAGGTGTTTGTCGACCACCCTAACCACAATAAAATGATAATATTTTTTGAAATAAGTAGAGGACTCATGTCCTGATGTGATGCACATTTTTTTGTAACTTTTTTCCAAGTAAATAATTGATTATGAATTTTTTATTACAAATTTTAAAAAATATAAAAACTCGTATGTCTGACTACCTTAACTTGGTCAAGACTTCATGAAATTCATTTTCATTTTTTAATCCTATAGTATGTGAAGCATAGAATGTGATGCATGTTTTGGATTCAAAATGTGATATCTTTGAAAGCTATAGATTTTTTCAATCACCTATCAATCAACACTTTAGTCATAATTCAAATAGAAAATGAATAATAATTATTTATTAAATTCAAAGTAAAGCATAATTTATATTGGTGGAAAGCTGAGAATCTCCTTTAAAAACCCTTTTCATTTCATCAATTTTGGGTTAAAAAAAGTCGTCAGCCATATACCCTACAAATACCCATCATATTGCCACTTTTTGGCCCATCATGATCCTACACATACCCTCATCCATATTAGTTGTTGTCAAAATAGATCTAGGTTTGGTTATGATTACAAAGCCCATTTCCTCCTCTTCCATGGTTTTAATGAAATCTTTATCACCTACGAAAATCACACTTGATCCCACTTGTTGTTCTTGGCTTTCCTCTTTCAAAGACCTGTTAGAGCATAAGAGACCTCATCCTTCTCTATGACATAGTTATTCTTCCTACCATCATGGACTACTTTTCTATCATATTTCCATGGCCTACAAAGTAACATATGACAAAAATCCATACGTATGATGTCACACAACACTTTGTCCTTATATCTCCCTATTTGGAATTGGGTATGTGCAGGATCATGATGGGCCAAAAAGTGGCGATATGTAAGTGATATGATGGTCCATGTGGCTGATGACTTTTTTTTTACCCAAAATTGTTGAAATGCAAAGGGTTTTTAAAGGAGATTCTCAGCGTTCCATGAATATAAATTATACTTTACTTTGAATTTAATAAATAATTATTATTTATTTTATATTTAAATTACAACTAAAGTCCTGATTGATAGGCTGATTGAAAAACATCTATAGCTTTCAAAAGGTATCACATTTTTTAAATCCAAAACATGTGTCGCATTCTATGCTTCGTATACTATAGGATTAAATAAAGAAAAAATGAATTTCATGAAATTTTGACCAAGTTAAGGTGGTCAGACATACAAGTTTTTATATTTTTTAAAAGTTGTAATAAAAATTCATAATTAATTATTTACTTGAAAAAATTACAAAAAATATGCATCACATCGAGACATGAGTCTTCTAATTATATCTAAAATATTATAAAAAAATATTGTCATTTTATTGTGGTTAGGGTGATCAGATAGACACCTACTTCTTATTTTTTCCCTAAAATTTAAGTACTACTACATTGAAATTTCAAATTTTCACCAAATAGATTTTTATTTTTTTAAAAAAATCTAGTAATTTAGAAACTACATTCAATTTTCTACAGATTCCATTCTTACATATTTTTGAAATAATATATATAAATTATTCAAATTTTTACGTCTTGTTTCCTAACTCTATTTTTTCTGAATTTTTTGCCACTTAAGGGCCTATTTTTTCCATGATGATCCTGCACATACCCAATTCTACCAAAATTTTCTCATTTACTAACACTTGTGCCCTTTATTTAATCATGAGACCTTATATAGAGTGGCATGGGGTAATCTTTACAATTTTAACTTTTCTACCATTTCCACAAAAACTAAGTTATCAATTGTGCTACTAGAATCAATGACAACTTGACAAAAATTACCTTGGAATTTGCAAGTGGTCTTGAAGAGTGATTTTATTTGAGGTGACTCCTTCTCCATGGGAACTTTGATCAAGGTTGTTCTCATCAACAAAGACTCTTCAACTTCTAGTTCTACAGATTGTGGTGAAGAATTTACAACTTTCAACATCTCCACTTTGTGCTACTTGATTCCTCCTTTGACTCCTAAAAGAAGTAGTTGACTATTCTTTAGGGAACTACCATGCTTGGTGACCTACAAATTTGCTACATTTGTAGAATTTTCCAGTGAAGACACTTTATCCTCCTCTATGTCCAAATCTTCCCCTAAAATTTGATCTTCTTCCCCTAAAACTGCCCATTGAATTTAAGGTTTGTTCTTGAGAATTACTTGTCTCTCCTTAAGACCTTTGGGACCTTCCTCTACCAGCAAATGATCCTCTTCCTCTGAAATTTCTTCCCCTACCTTTGTTTGTTTCTCTTGTCTTCTTTTCAACTTTTCTTCAGCCTTCATGGCTAGTTGATAGCATTCTTCCATTGTTCTAGGGCTTGTGAGACTTAATTAATCTTGTAGGCTATATTTCAGCCCATTAAGGTATCTTGCAACCTTAGCAACATCCTCCTGCACATGGCTTGATCTAATACTTAGTTTGTAGAATTATTTTTTAAATGCCTTTACGTCCATGTCCTTTTACTTCAAGTTTTGTAGTTTCCTATACAATTGAGTAGCATAATCACTAGGTAGAAATTTACCTTTCAACTTTGCAACCATTCTATCCCAAGAGGTGATATTTTCTTTTCCTTTATTCCTTATCTCATCTTGCACATAATCCCACCAAAGGGATGCATGTTATTTCAACTTTTTTCTAACCGACTTCACCTATTGCTCCTTAGGTACATCTTAAAATTCAAAATATTTATCTAACTCTCCTATCCAATCAAGAAGTTCCTCACTATTCAGGCTACTTGAATACAATGAGAGCTCCATCTCCACTTTGGAACCTTCACCTTTGATTGCTTTCAGCAATCTCTCCTTCCTCATCTTATCAACATCTCTTTCTTCATGGGGTTCTTCTTGTGGTGGATTGTTTTCATCCATCTCTTCTTCCTGATCACTCAAATCTCATGTGATCACTCCTCTTCTTTGGTTAGTTTCTACTACCTTAATTATTGCATCAAGACTTACCCTCATTTCTCTCATCTCTTGGGAAAGTTTGTCTCCATATCTTTGGCTAACCTTTCTATTGCTCTTTCAACAACATTCACTATTGGAGGCATCTTTTCTTGACAAAAAACACTAGATTAACTTATTCTTGACTTTATTGGCACTAAAACCAATAATGATGCAGAGGAAGGACTCACTCACAACAAACTTGACACATTCCAAATAAGGTTTCACTACAAATGATGCAAATATGCATTCTCGTTCATTCTTGCTAACTTGCTCAGATTAAAGCCTAATGGCATACAACAAGAGGAAAACAACATGAAACATGGGAAACTTGGCTTTTTCAGTCCTATTTTAACACCTTTTATGGGTTTCCAAATATTCATATCCCAAATAAGCAATTAATGCAATGATTCATGCAACTAAGGACTTTCTACCACTAGATGTATCTAGACAATAACACCAAACAAGAAGGGAATTGCTTATCTCATGAATTATTGGTTTGTACAAACCTCTAATAACATAATATAGTGACTTAACTTCCATCCAAGAACACACAATACATATATTTATTTAACCATCAATCAAATAAGGGTTTTATGGCAGTTTGCAAGCCAATTTGAAGAAATTATCATTAATAACTTCATCAAAACTGAGAACCATGAATCCTCTTTTTTCCAAAACATAGGAAACATCAAGAAAAAGTTTTCAACCATTTTTTATGGGTTTCCAATGGTGGAAACTCTATAAATTAAATTTATTTGCTCCTTGGAAACCCTAGGTAGAGTTTTAACTTGTCAAGACTAGTAATGCAATAACTCTCTCAAAACCAAATGAAATCTTCTCAAACCAAAGGCATTGAAAATTTCAAAACCTTATTCAACTTCTACAATCACATTTAGGGTCGTACTATATTGTACTAGGCCATACAATGTGTTTCACAAGTTGTTTTACACAGAAAAATGTAAGTAAAATGTGGCAAAATGAAGTTCTTTGTATTCCAACTTTCTCCAACCTTGGTGCTCAAGTTTAAATGTCATATTTATTCCATTACATTCACTTCCATTTCCCAAAACTACTTCCTAACTTCCCAAACCAAAATTCAACTTTTTGACAACTTTGACATGACAACTTTTGCAACTTTTTGCAACTTTTTGCTCCTAATCACCAAAATGACTCAAAAGGATCCAAAATAGCCTAGAATGGTCCAAATTGACCTTATTGACCCAAAACAATGCAAATAACCCAAAATTAAAAGCTTTACAATATGCATCCAAAGATGCCCCTGCATGAAGGTGGATTATGGATATCGTCATTATTGAATTAATCCACGATCTCTAAGAGATAAGTGAACTTGCATTATATTTATAATTTCAAAATGTAAGATACGTGTTTAAAAATCCCCTTAAACCATTCAATATAAATGGCCTAATTGAATACAAATGATAAAATATGTGTAAGCCTCATTTATGTCTAAGGAATGTTACTTGAATGAAAAAAAAATTAATTGTTAATGTGATGTGAGATCTCATTAAAATTTACATTAAATTCAGAGAAATTATGTTGGATTTTAAAGGGGTCCTCATAGGATGGATTAAGGGGCACTATGAATTACGGTCTTAGGACAAAATTACATGGCTTAAGGGAATAAAATATTGTGAAGTTTCCCAGACAACCAAATTTCATTAAGGTCCTAAAACAAAATAATGCTTTAGGGTTTAGGGTTTATAGCTTAGGGTTTATGGTTTCAGGTAATAGGATGGCTTAAGGGGATGCATGAATTAAGGTCTGAGGAAAAAATTATGGATTTAGGGTTTAGGGTAATAGGATGGCTTAAGGGGATCTATGAAGTAAGGTCCTAAGACAAAATGGTATGGCTTGAGGGAATAAAATATGGTGAAATTTCCCAAGGAAACCAAATTGCATTAAGTTCCTAGGAAAAAATGATGGCTTTAGGGTTTAGGGTTTATAGTTTAGGGTAATAGGATGGCTTAAGGGGATCTATGAATGAAGGTCCTAGTACAAAATGATGGATTTAGGGTTTAAGGTAATAGGATGGATTAAGGGGATCTATGAATTAAGGTCCTAGGAAAAAATGATATGGCTTAAGGGAATAAAATTTGGTGAAGTTGCATAAGGAAACCAAATTTCATTAAGGTCCTAGGACATAATGAATGCTTTAGGATTTATGGTATAGAGTTTAGGGTTTAGGGTTTAGGGTAATAAGATGGCTTAAGGGGATCTATGAATTAAGGTCCTAGGATAAAATGATGGATTTAGGGTTTAGGGTAATAGGATGGCTTAAGGGGATCTATGAAGTAAGGTCCTAGGAAAAAATGACATGGCTTAAGGGAACAAAATTTGGTGAAGTTACCCAAGGCAACCAAATTTCATTAAGGTCCTAGGAAAAAATGAATGCTTTAGGGTTTAGGGTTTAGAGTTTAGGGTTTAGGGTTTAGGGTAATAGGATGGCTTAATAGGATCTATGAATTAAGGTCCTAGGAAAAAATGATGGATTTATGGTTTAGGGTAATAGGATGGCTTAAGGGGATCTATGACGTAAGGTCATAGGAAAAAATGGCATGGCTTAAGGGAATAAAATTTAGTGAAGTTTCCTATGGCAACCAAATTTCATTAAGGTCCTAGGAAAAAATGATGGCTTTAGGGTTTAGGGTTTAGAGTTTAGGGTTTAGGGTTTAGGGTAATAGGATAGCTTAAGGGGATCTTTGAATTAAGGTCCTAGGAAAAAATGATGGATTTAAGGTTTAGTGTTTAGGGTTTAGGGTAATAGGATGTATTAAGGGTATCTATGAAGTAAGGTCCTAGGAAAAAACATTTGATGGCTTGAGGGGATAAAATTTGGTGAAGTTCAAGACAGTGCTTCTAGCTTTAAATAATTTTTTTACATCAATGTCAAACTATAAATAAACCGTAAATAATGAAGCACTATCTTTCTCAACTATGTGTTTACTAAAAGTTAATATTTTAAAGGGTCTTGAAAAGACCTTGCAATGTTCTATAAAATTTTTATTAGTTGAGCTACTCATGATATAACTATAATGTTAGTTACATTTTAAAACATAAAATGCTTCCAAAATGAGTTCCTTCCAAATAATGGACTTGATAGAACCTAAAAATGTTGAAGCTTGGGTGGCCCTTGGAATAATGGACTTGCAAGTTGGTGAAAAAGGTAGTATTCATAAAGGAATGGAAAATATGCGTAGAGATTTGAATTATAATCATACTATGCAATGGAATTGAATCATTTAGCAAACCATTTTTTCTTCACATAACAACATTTTCTTGTGGAACAATTGATTGAGATAGTTCTTATTTCGACTTACCAACCTCTCATGAAATCTCATTCATATTATAATCTTGCACGAACTTATCATGAGAATCCTTCATCCTCCCCTTCCATGAGAAGCCTCTCTTGAAATGTTTGAGGCCTTAACACCCCTAACAAGATGAAGGTGGGAAGGCTTTAGGCTATAGTTTAATCACTAAATATTAAATGTATATTATTGTTATATTTGTTTTCCTTGGGAAAATTCACCAAATTTTGAGAACTTCTTTGATCCCCTTAAGAAATATCATATTAGGACCCCTTAATACATTGGTTTAGGGTTTAGGGTAATAGGATGGCAAGTAAGGGGGTTAATATTTTTGATTCATCACATATGCAAGAACATAAATTTATGAATATACTGACTATTTTCTTAGATTACTTCTATGACCGAGGAATTAAGCACACAACTATAAATTATACCTCTTTTGACAATTTAGGATAGTCTTTATGGTCTACCCTTAAATTAATAGAAATGTGTATATTTAGAGAAAATAAAAATGTGTCTTGACAAGTTGTTGGAGCTAGATTTTAAAATTTGGTTATTGAATATTTGATTAGTATTGGTAATTTCTATTCTTTCCCTAATTGTGTCTGAAGCCTATGAATAAGAGGAGTGGAAATATAACCTATGACCACAGTTGGATTTATTTTTTATCGAGATCAAGGTAATCATCCATAGTAAATTTGAGGATTGTTAAGCATTCAAGCGTAGGGAAAAATGACTCATTGATCCTAAACTAGCTACATTATTATTGGGAACAAGGTAAACAAAAATCTTAATAGGTGAGTCAATGCAAAGTCATTTTAAGAGTATTTTCCCATATAATTATTGAGTAATGATCTTTAACTCGTGGACCAAGTTTTATAATTCTCTAGCTAGATGCCTTGCAAACATGGGTTCAATCCTAGGCTTCACACATATGTTTACTCATTGAATATGCATAAAAATAAATATATATCACTACCATATAAGTATATGAGTGATCATAAAATTATGTTGAGGTCTCTACTCTTCCAATGAGGAAATTTAACTATCTACTTAGTTTAATAATCATGGTTTAAATTGTAACATATTATGGCATAGTATCATGTTGTAAGATAGTATGAATCATAATATATGCATAAGTCCCATATTATTAACTCAATTAAGGTACCACATGAAATTACCCTTTAATTGACCATTATAAAACAATGTAAAACACCAAAGTAAATGTTAAATATTTTTCATTGTAAGGTAAAAATAATAATTTAACATCTCAATAGAACATAATGAAGCATCATAAATTATGCATACATTTAGATCTATTAATTTATCATTTGGTAATAAATACATAAACTAAATGAGCATAATCCATAATAGAAACATATAATTTATATGAATTCTAATGATCCACTAGTCCCACAAGTAAGGTTTAACATATTTTTTTCTAATCTAGTTATATCTATGTTCATAATGTTTAATTGATTATGTCTCAACATGTCTCTAACTTAATGAATACACATTTAAATGTATAATATTTATCAAATCCTATTTCATTGTCAATATCAAGGACCCTAATTTATTATGTATCAACCTAAATTTATGGAATAATTTCTCCCATAGGCATACCTACATACTTGTCTATATACAATCAAGATAATAGGTCATTTGGATTTGGTTTTGAAACGTTCCTTGCATATGCCAATAGATAAAATGCAATTTAAGGTTTCAAGAAGCAATTAGTATTTTCTAATGCAATTTTTTTTTGTTTAATTTCAATTTTGGGTTTTCAAATGCAATTTGTTTTTGTTTGATTTCAATTTAGGGTTTCAAAAAGTAATCATGGTTTTCAAATGCAATTTTTTTTTGTTTGATTGAATAATTTAGGGTTTCAAAAGGTAAATTTTTTTCTCTGGTTATGATTTAAGGTTGGTTTTTTTGTTTCTTTTCAATATCTAAGGATTTAATTTCATGTTTTCTTATGATTTCTAAAAATCACCATTTATTTTATTACAGGTAAATAACAATGCAAAAAAATCCATAGAAATTAAAAAAATACATACTAAAACCTAGATTTGTATTAAAAAATTCATAAAAAGTGAAAAGTGCAAAAATTTGGGGACGAGATCGTACCTGGAGGTTGTTGTTTGCTCTTCCTCAATCGGGATCCCATTCCCGTAGGTGAAAATGACTGTTCTTTAATTATTTTTAAAAAATAAATACCACTGCAAAATGGGATCCCATTTTTTACCCGTTTTGTAAAAAAGTGAGATCTTGTTTCTTGAAGGTCGGTTGGGGACACCATTACCAAATAGGATCCCATTTTAAAAAAAATGGGATCCTTTTTATATTTTAGGCTTGGGATCCTGTTTATTCAAAAATGGGATCCCATTTATTAAAAAACGAGAACCTATTTTCTTGAAGCCAATTTCAAGTTTTTGTCTAATGCAAAAAATTCCATGTTTCATGGAATCATCTTCTTGCATTTACCCCATAGAGGCATGTAGAATACTCCATATGTCCAAAGAATGTATGTGTCAGCAAGGAAGAAGAGAGATATGGTCACACATGGCCTTACAACTAGTTTGACAACACACCAAATGTTCCTAAAGGGACCCATGGACTTCTAGAAGAGATACATTGACAATATAATTGAAAATAAAAAGAAATCCACTGAAACACATAGTGCAAGATACCATATCAATGTTGGAGAAGATTGTATTATTGAGATAGTTAGATCTATTAAGGAGGTGCTAGCCATAGAGCCTCCAATTGGTTGGAGAGACCTGGGCCTTTATAGTGAAAGCAAAAACTTTTAGGACAATAGTTTTACTATCTTTTATGTTAATATGAAAATGTAGAGATGTTTACACTACATACTCAATTTTTGTTCATATTATAATCATTTTGAGTGGTTGATTTAACAATTTATATAACATCCTTTATGATGATATTTTAGTTGTTGATAGCTTTGTATGTAAGGTAGCATGACCCTGCATGGTCTACTAAGAGATGCTCTGAGACTTTATAGTTTTTTGATGTACTAAATAGTTTATATGCAATCTTTAAGAAAAATAAAACCTAGTTAAATATGTTGACACTCAAAATTGTACACCCATAATCCTAAGGAATGAAGTTTGAGACCTAGACCTAGGTCCATCTTGTTAATCTAAAATAATAATATGAATATATGATTAGATTGTAGGTAGGTAGGGTTCAATTATAAAGAGAGGGTGAACCTTCAAGCAAGTGCAAGATAATAAGTCTTCTTAGTGACCAAAAGTGGAATTTTGTTTTTCCCCAAAAATCAATGTTTTTCATGCTTGGAGTAAAATTTTGAAGCACTTACACATAGAATCTTAAGAAGTTGAGTCTAATTTTTAAATATGATGTATTCTCATACCTACATGATATAAGTTAATTTTGTGTAAGATGTAAAAAAATCATTTTTATAAAGTCACATTTATATGGCCATAACATCATGTGTACTATGACCATGTCATAATTTTGTTGCATGGTGTGCGTCCTTGGTCTCCTTGTGTTGTGCAACATAGTGCTTGGGTTTATGACATGGATTAACTGACTCTCATGGATTCATTAACTATGGTTGTTGTATTGGGCATTAAAATGTCAATATTTTTGTGCAATGACAACCATCTTTGCAAAAAATGGTATCAGAGTCTAGGTCACGGGTCTGGGGGATTGTTGTAAGCATACATCTAATGTGTGTTTAATTAGATCATCATAGCATGTAATCTAATTGTACATCCATAAATATACATGTATAACATAATCATAAATGAAATAGAAGAATACACATAAAAAACACATGGTGCCAATCTAAAATCTCATATATATATCAAACAATGGCATGTGCATGTATCACACCACTATCACAAAATGTGGTGTTTGTATATATTTATATGATTCTATCATTAAAAATGTTATACATTAATGATATGATACAAAAAAATCTCTCTAGCCATCAGGGGCATGGCTCCCAGAGCCCTTTGGTGTTAGTGGTGGTAGAGGAGGTTGTTGGATGGATGTGTGCGAGTATGATTGGTGAGATCATGACACATATATGCGCTATGACCATAATCCCTGTATATCTCCTTGTAGCTCTACTACCTGCTCTTGCAAGGGTGTGATACACTTTGTGAGTGTAGCCTCCTGCTCCCAATCCTATTGCAGCTCATCTTTGAGCTTCTACGCCTGAGAATGTTGTAGATCAGTGGGTATTTTCCTTGCACCCTCCAATTGCCTCTCAAAGTCATTAACCTAGATTTATAGAGTGTCATGTGCCTTATTGACACTCTTAGCTCATGTCACAACCTGGTCTCTCTCAGTGAGTGCAAATAGGAGCTTTGCACCCCTCTAATCTCACTACTTGGTGTAGGGACACCATAGGTTTTCATGCCTCCAAGGGGTCAAAGTAGCATTTTGTTTTGTTTTGTGATATTTTCATGTAATAAGGTCTAAGAAGACCATTTCATGTGTGTTAGAGGTTTTTTTGAGTCATTAGGGGTGAGTTAGTGTGTAGATGCAAAATATTGCAATGTTGCCAAATGTTGTCAAATGCAACTTTTGCAATTTTTTTCATAACAAGGTATAATGATGTTTTGCTGAGTATTTATTTTGAAAGTTGGTTGAGAACCATTGGAATATGGTTGAAAAATGTTTAAAAGGCCTTGTATGGTCAATTCAATGGTTGGTTATTGAATTTTGAAGTGCAAGCAATAAAAACATCTCAATTTCTACACTAACATTTTTCTACTATTCCTTCATTCTGTACGGACCTGTACAGGCTTGTTATGGCTTGAGACTGATTGGAAATGAGAAATATTTGAATCTACTTTATTTTTGACTTGGGTTCATTCATTTTCGTTAAGAATTAAGGAAGTTCCATTCATTTCCTTGCAAACTGGTTAAAACCCTACTTAGGTTTGATAATGATTAAATAAAATGTCTTTCTCTCCATTCCACTGGTGAAAATCCTTGAAACTTAGTAGAATGGCTTGTACTTATGTGTCCTTTAATACTACAAACTTTAGAGGCTGAGGTGTATGGTTGCACGTGTGGGAGAGCACTGAAGGTCTAGTATCCTCATGTGACAGGCCTAGAAACCCTATTAGTTTGAAGTATTTGATTCTAGATTGTTGGAGGATGATCCTTGGGGTAAGAGTGGTTGTTGGTGGTCTCATGTGATGTGTTGAAGCATTGGAACCAAGAATGGAACCTTTTGAAGATCCCTCGAGACAAAGCCCTAGTGTCTAACTAGCTTATTCAGGTCAATTAGGCCTAGTTGCAAGTAGGATAGTCAATTTTTGGCCCTGGCATTTCAAAGGAACCCTACCTAAATTCTTGATATGTGCTAGAAGTCCCAAAAGAGTATTTGAATATGTTTTTACAGTTTGGATATTACATCTGATCTAGAGGTTTTAGTTAGAAAAGCTATTTTGGAAGGTGAACCATGGATTTTTAGGAAAGGGGACTCTCTTACACTTCTAGGGTTTTGTACGTAAAAGGAGAGAGGAATCCCAAAAACCTTGATGGCTCACTCAAGAATACACCCTTGAGATTCCAATACAAAGATGATTGAAATATTTCTAAGGGGAATGTCCTAGATGCAAAGAACTGATAAAAGATATTGAATACTAATGCAAAACTAATGAAATGCAAATTGTTTGAAAACACGTTGTGATATGCAAACATATAATAAATGACCTAGAAATGATCATGAAACAAAACAAAAAAATTTAAAACTGAAAGTGTGTACCTAGAAACTTGTGGAGGTTGGAATGAAGACTAGAAATGCTGCTGATTTTAGAATTTTGACCTATTGGGACTCATACACCATTCTGAGAAACTTAGTCCTAGATTTAGAAAAGTGTTTTGGATCCCGTTTCTGCCAAATGGGTATCTAAATCTACAAAAAAATTTGACAAAAATGTACATTGGGACTAAGTCACCATTGATGGCGACTTAGTCCACTTTAGCTTTTCTAAAACTCGAAAGTGGAAACGAGAGCTCTTGGTGGATTATTATGGATTCACCTCCTCTACACTTAGATGGTTCAAGAAACCTCAACTTTTATTGAAGATGCTTCGAGCAGGAAACAGGAGGAAGAACTAGAGCTCGAAATGGTCAGCTTTCCAAATTGCGGTTGAGATTTTAAAAGGGATAAAAAAAAAAAGAATCCTCTGACATTGCTCTGATAGATAGATCATTTGGAATAGCAGGTGCTAAGCTTATTTCAGGTATGTAGATTCAAATACACTTATGTCAGATGCTTATTTTGGGACACTAATTGTTAATCTAATTATTTATGAACGATGCTTGTTCTCGGTTCATCATTGCATATCCACTTATTTCTACTAGATCTTCGACACTCCTTGATACCATAGTTTCTTTTCCTTGCTTGAGGCATGGTTGGAAATTCAAACTCTTACCTTAAAATTGATTCCATGCCACATCACCTTAATGCTTCATGTGTTGTTTCTTCTATTGGTTATAAGGCTTAAGATGACCATTCATTGAAATCACATTTCTTGGAGGCATTCGGTCTCCAGCTACTACCTTAATTTGTATCTACCTACAATTTGCAATTATCTATGCATACCATGAAATCAATGGGTTATTTCTAACGTGTCTTGTTGTAGATTTAATTTCTTCAATTTGTAGTTCTGTGTATGTGGAATTGCCTCATCCTTGATAACAAATTCACTTGGCTATCACAACTTTTATATGATCGACCATGCACAATTTCTATTAGCGTTGTTCACAGCATTAACTAAGTCCATCTCTTATTCAATAATTAGTTTTTTTAAACGATGAAGGTGTGTGTTAGAATGTGTGCGCGACTGAGATCCTTATAGAAGCGTGTATATAACTATTACTAGTCTCATGCATCTAAGGTAATAAATCTATCCTTATGGCTTTATTTTGAAATAGTTGATATTGTGGTACCCTTCAGCGAAATCCTGATGTTGTCAGCCAAATATCAGAGTCTTATTTATTCTTTCCTTCTTCACGACGATATGTACTAATTTTCTTTCTTTCCAATGTTATGATGATTGGGGTATTCAAATTGATTTGATAGTTATACTTGTATTCTGATTATGCTTGATAGTAGATGACTTGCTCTGACCATTTATTGCATCTAATTTATCTGCCCAACACACAAAATATTTACAAATGAATGATCAACGCATCCTTCTCATCAGTCTCTAAATGATTTAAATGATAAGCTCAAAACATGTTTCATAGATTTAGTGGATTGACTGCGACTATCATGCAATCTGTACCCTTTGATTCTCAGTGGAAATGTTAGCAGATTTCAGTCATAGTTTCGCAGTCATAATACTTTGTTTAGTGTTTTATGAATATATCATAAGTCTTGCATTCTGGTTCATATCAATAATCAACCATAGGTCTGGGACTTGCTAATTGTTAAGTAAAATGTATTATATGGAATATGATGATTCAATATAGGCGTAGTCGCTGATTATTTCCTTTTGCTAAAATTTAGTTAACTTTCCTAGAAATGCATTCAATGTTGGCTTTGCCTTATCCTCTTGAAAGCCTTCGAATTTGAGTTCAATGCCTTCAATTATATATGTTTCTAATCTCATTTTCCTTCTGCGCCGTATACTGATGGAGATACCTCGAATTCATTGGTCTTTCCTTGTAGAAATGATGTCGCTATTTATCTCTCAAACAATTTCTCTTGTCACAATCTGGGAGATGAATTTAGAGGTAGTGGGGTAATCAGACCATACCTGGTGGTTCTTAACAACTTTTTATAGCTGTGTACCCTCCCTTTATGCATCAACCCTACTAATTATAGGTGAATGCTGATGATAGTTTTCTTTCTTCCTTGCATTTGTGGACACTGTTGTACCTCATGTTTTGCCTTGCATAATCCTTTCTAAGCCTGCTAAGTTCTTCTCTAGATTTTGGATTGATTTCTATGATTGCATATGAAGATGGTTTGCGATTAACTTGGCAGTCGATGCATTTGTCTAATGTGTGGAAACTCAATGAAATCCTTTATGTAACGAATTTGATATATACACTATGTAATGGATTTCGATGTTTAGGTGTTGCGCTTGGTAATCGTTTATATTTAATTCGTTGTATATATATATAAAATTGTGATTTAATCCTTTTAATTGAGTTAGAGTATATACTTTAAAAGGGTATTTAAATCTATATAGATATATATGGTTAAGTTTAGTTTAGTATATTTAATTATACATATGCCTTAAGAGTATAGGTCAGAATATAGCATTTTTGGTTATAATAAATATGTATGGTGAAGTTATAAACCTAGCATAGTGGCCTTCTGTTAAGAATTATAACATTGGTTTACGTCTAGATAAGTTATGTGGAAAACATTAAATTATTAGAGGGTTGATTCATTTCTTATATAAATTAATAACTTTCCTTTTTGAATTAGTGAAAATAGATTGTTTTATAGTTTAAATAGAAGGCTTTTATAAACAAGTAGAATATATTTTGTTGAATGAGTATGTTCTTAATTGTTTAATGGTTTTGTAAGATTGCTAAGTAACTTAGATTTGGAGAATATTTATACCTTGAAAATATTGGAGTTTTATTAAATAAGTTATTATGGAAATTTTCATCGTAGATATATTAGTTATCTTATGTTGTGGAATGGATATTATTTTACGATATCATTTGTTAAGTTGTGTAAAGATGATTAAGTTATTAGATTAATTTTAATAGTTGATTTAGTTCCTATTATAAGAAAGATTATATGTTAAGATTTGGTATTGGTCTTAAGGGTATGTATAGTAGTTTTGAGTTCTTGGAGTAAATCGGATAGGCTAGTTTAGGATATAATAAGCTCTTTTGGTTTTGTCTTTTTGTAGTTAGTAAGCTTGAATAATATGAGTAGAATTTATAGTGAATTATAGTTAGTTATAAGATGATTAAACGGGTGATCATGTTTAGAGGTAGTAGGTTGGGTTAATTCTATTTAACATTCTTTGTTATTATATTTCCCCTTCATGACTTGCAATGTCTAAGATTTCTCTATGTAAGCTAAATAGTGAACAAACGTTGACTCTATATTGATTTAGGAGTGGACTAAGTGTTATGATGGTTTGGTTTAAGTGTATGTATGATTGACTGGATTGTTCGAGTGGTTTGGACTTCCATTTGTGAATGCGAGTCATTAATGGCTACTGTTGTTATGCCTTGTGGCCTTCCTTGTGCAAGTATGAATAAACATTTGAGTAGGCTATTTTTATTTTGTTGTGGCAAGACTATGCTTACCTAGTTCTTTTGTCTTTGGCTTCACCTAAGTGGGTGGCAGCCGCCTAGGAAACTGTCTGGGGTAATGGACCCTAGAAAGGGTTGCATACCCACTCCTCTAGTGTGTCATTTTGTATGGGTCACATAATGCTTACGTATAGAGGTTTGAGTTTAGCGTGAATTTGTGGTATTGTGTTACTTTGTGTTTGGGTAGATTCCTCCTTGATAGTCTTATGGGTGAACCCTTGGTTGGTCAGTCAATGAGTTGGAGCAGCTCAAGTTGTCGAACTACGGTGCCTCTGTGAATTATATACGTAGGCAAGGCCATCGAGTGATGAGCTCCCGAGGCATTAGGTCGGGCCCATAGGACTGTTCTTCTGAGTCTTGTTTGAGTCTTGTCGTTTATTTCCGGTAACATAAAAAAAAAAAACTACCATTGATTTATATCACTCCTTTTAGTGATCATGTGTTAACTATCTTTGATCTAACGTGTGTGCCAAGTCATGTAGACCTTGCAGGTATAGGCATTGGGAGCAAGGACTTGTCGATAAAATAGAATGTAAGAGGTATGTAAGCTGACCTAAGTAAGTAGACTCTATTGCCAAAGTTATTAATTCACTTCTATCTTTTCGTGTAGCTTGTGTGATCATTGAATATAGTTACAAGTGGTGAATTGGGTTGTTGTTATCTTTGTTTTCGTTGTTAGTTGTTTGTGAAGTAACCTCGCGTGCCCCAGATAACTAAGTGTAATAGTGTAATGTAATGTGTTATATGTTTATGGTTAATGTTTCTTGTATGCTCAATTGTAATGTTAAAAAAAAATTGTTTGCTTTGTCTGTGTTCTCTGGGTTGCATGACGGGCGTTACACTTGGTCTGCCCTTTTTGTTCCTTTAGGTGTCTGGTTTTGAAACTCTGATTTTCAGCACTGTAAGTGACTTTTTGTGAATATTTTAACCTAGCCAATAAGGATATGACTTCAAAAAATTTGCAACCTATTCTTCAATCATCTTTATGCCTTCAGATCTGCAAACACACAAAGAAAGAAAGAGAAATGTTGAATGTTAGGGATTGGGGGTTTTCCTTGGTCAAACCCCATTTAGGCAATTAAACCAAAATGATGAAATAAGATAATAAAGCGTGAAAATGAAATAATGCAATTTTGACTTTCCATGATGAAGGATCTTGAATTGCTGCAACAATTGATGGAGAATCTTGCTCTTGAATGCCTCAAAATTGATGAATTGACTCGACAACATGTAGTATTGATGACAGTTTGATTGCTTGGATAATGGATGGATGAAAGGTCTCCTTTTATAGAGGAGAGTTAAGTGAATGGATAGAATAATGACCACGATCAAGGACCAAGATTAAATTAAAAAATAATTTAATCAAGGGTGGAGGTTAATTGAGAGAAGCAAGACATATATAGATAAATACTTGAGGTGGAAGATAAGGTTGGCACATAAAAAGAGGTTGTTGGAGAAAATAAAAAATATTTAATTTAGGTGGCCAATATAGGAGAAATAAATAAAATATTGATTTTATTTATTTAAAAACAAAGTAAGAACAAATAATTAGACAATTTAATAATTAAAAATAATTATTTAATTATAGAGGAAAGGTGGAGTGTTAAACATTAAATAATTAAAAGCAATTATTTAAAGGAGAGGGAAGGGATAATTAAATAATTGAAATAATTATTTAATTATAGAAGAAGAGGGAAAAGCTAAATTTTGAATTAAAATAATATTTAATTCAATAGTGGGGCAAAAGGACCATTTAAGGCATAAAGAAGCATAACATTGAATAAAGCGGGCCCAAAAAAGTGTGAAAATGTAAAGAGATATATTTTTCTACGCTACATTTAGCCCCCACTTTAGTGAGAGGATGAACTTGCTTCAAACTCACACTAAAGGAGACATTCAAGAGAGGTCCAATCATACCAATGCTGATGGTCTAAGATAACAAAGATTGAGGAAGTGGTCAAGCCCCTAGGATAAGCACAAAAGGACACACACTAGGTGTATAATATGCAACAAAACAAGATAGGTGATCATGCAATGTCAAGAACTAAAAGAAAGAAAAATGAGACATGGATCAAAGATGAACTCACTCTAGGGCCAAAATGTTGGAAGATGAATTACTTTGAGAGGGGGGGTGAATTAGAGTAATATATATTTTAAAATTTTAACCTTGATGTGCAAAATAAAAGGAGACCTTGAGATAGATACCACTTTGTTCCAATGTGATCTTTTAACAAAACAACTTTGAAAATGAACTCAACAATGAATTTATATGATTGTAACTTTATCAAGAACAACTCATTGAACACATTAAGTATGTGCTTGAATTGTTTGATTATATTGTAATGATTGAACCAACTGATCATATAACATTGAGTATCAATAAGACAATGATCTAAAATATGAACATCCACATTTGTGAATTCTTTTAGATAGATTGAAACAAAAAAAAAGTATCAGAGCATTACATGAACCACTTTGATAAATGGCATAATGAAAACTTAAGCAAGTTAAGCACAAACCAGAAAAAAGAGAAACACAAAACTTTGACGAGTGGAAAACCCTCTTGGGGTAGAAAAATCACTCCAAAATTCCTTACAGGCTTAATTCAAAATTGATTACAATATTTTTTAGAGCACCAACTCTGTGACAATGGTGGAGCAACAACTCAACACCAATTTCTAAAGCACCAAATCCAATAACAAACTGAAGCACTCACTTCAAGTTAGGAGCACCAACTCCTTTTGAAAAAATATCTTTATGAGATTGCAAACTGTTAGGACCTTATAACTGCACTAATGTCTATAGTCACAAAATCTCAACAGAGTACAAATATATGATTTTCAATAATGCCCATTACAAAGTGTATTGAGTATGACAGTACAAAAGAATAACCTCACTGAAATCTGAATGTAATCTTTGTATTACAACTAGAGATATAAACTCTCTTTTATCATTTTTTCAAATGCAAAAAGATCACTATTAAATCCCTTTCAAAAAAATTCTCTATTTTTAACATCAAAACCCTCATTACTAAGTAATGGCAGAGAAGCCATACATTTATACAAAAAAGTTCTCATTTATTCGTTATCCTTCAATTAACCAGGGTTTTTCTTAAACTGAAAAATACAGTTGAAAAAAAAAACTATATTTCAAAACCTTTATGAGATAACCAAAAACTGTGAAACCCTTGAGTTATACTTGAGTAGTATCAAATTGAAAGATAGTTTGAAATAGCTACCTTAAAAAAATTTCACTTTTAATTTAGCTTTATTCACCTTCAAAAAACACATAGAAAATTGCAGATATTACCTCTCATGGCGGTTTGAAGCAACTGACAAAATCCCATAAGATCTCTGTTTGATTTACCTCTGCTTCCAGCTCAAGTGAAGTCCACAAATGAATTCCCCACAACACATAGTTCATCACACCTCAAGCTCGTGCTAAGATTCTGCTCAGAACTCACACAAAAACTGTAACTGTGTTTGCAATGGCGGCTAGGGTTCAACTTTGCAATGTGAAATGAAAATCTTTTTCATATTTTCCTTTATCATCAAGCATTATGACAAAATGTATAATCATTTGGAATCCACAAGCCACATTCTAATCATTTTGAAATCCACAAACACCGACAACATAATGTTACAATCAATTGTCATATTTCTACCCACTCACAATCCATGTGAGTAATGAAAACACAATGATCTGAGATGTCATTCCAAGTCACATAATGTTGCTGCCAAAACCAACCTATCAACATGTTCACTATTGTCCACGTGAGTCATGAATTCCTTCGACTATTCCAAGTTTCCCAACGTCTAGGCCGATACAAATAAACATTCATATGAACATTATGTAATATGGTAAGCCTGAGTATAAGCCAAAATATATTATAATGTAAACCATATCATATTTGAAATATGAAGAACCTGACTACTCCAAGTCAAATCCATGTATGGCTTAATCTTAATGCCACCAAATATAGCATATATTTGCTATGTGAAACACAAACAACCCAATACCAAAGTGTATCACTAAAATATGATAACAAAGCTGACATGTCAAATATAAAGAGCTCGATAATTACCAAAGGAAAATACATTATGTCCCCTTGTGTATGATTAAACACTAAAGTGAAACAAAGGGAATTCCATGTAAACCAACATAATGCAAGTGTTCACTTTTGAATGTATGTGAACAAATCGTAAAGTATTACTTTGAAGAAGGATTGAAACCAAATCACCAAGTGCCAATCACTTTACATAGACCTGTAAATGCCATTACATATATGTCATTTCAAAACCTACTAGCACTTGTGATTTCCAATGTGAAACTTGTATGCTAATGACATAAAGTGTCAAACCCCAAAAAAACCTTTGCAAATGTACATATGCCAAAACCAGTGTCAATACTGTATGTGTATTCATCAATGAAGGAAGCTATAAAAATACCAACATGATATCACCTAAAACAACCTTCAAAAATATCCATAATCGCTGCACATGAAACCAAATAATTAGTACAACCAAACAAAAGGGAAACAACTGAATGTATACCAACACTATCCAAGATAGTGAAGCCAATCATGTGAAAATGAATTGAATATGCCAACTGAGATGCCAATAACCAAGACATGCCAAAAGTATCAGAGTGGATATGCCATATATCCACTAAAGTACCCATCATCAAATAACTAAAAAAAGAAAGAACCTAAAAAATAGTATAACTAAACAAGACCACAAATCAGAGCCAATCACTGTAACTGATAAGTAACACAATGATGCCAAGATGCAAAGCATAGAATTATGTAGCCAATTCCAATGCATAACCACAACCAATCACAACAATGTAGACCACCATCTTTGTATCATCAATTATCCTTGGCAACCAAAAGTTATCATTGTGACCTACAAGTAAAGATCAAGTTGACCATAAGATGTCACTGTCAAGATTATCATTGTATCAAGTTGACCTTCAGATGTCATTGGAAACCTGAATCACCAAAACATCACCAAATCCTATTTTGACATCAAGGAAAAACAATCCAAAATCCAACAAACTCCTCCTTTGTCCTTGATGGAAAAAACTTAGCCATCTGAACCAAACCAACTTAGCCATCTAAACCAACTTAGAAAATTATCTGAACCAACTAAAACCATCATTTTATCCTCATTTTTTCTCACAAGGACAAAGGAAGAATAGTAAAGAATAGGGGGTGTCAGAAAAAAAAAATCAATTGAAATGTGATCCAATATTAAATGCTGCTCAAAATAAGAGCTCTTTACAAAGTGATTGATCATAATAAAATAGTGTCACCACTTGTGTGGTTTGAATAAACATAAGATGTGCTACTCAAATATCAAGTGAACCATAATATGAACTGGATATACCTAAATAATCATGCACAAATGCATATCCTGATGTAATGAACATAATACCAACCTATAAAAATTGAGAATAACTAAAATTAAGTGCTTGTGACTGTCATCAAAGAAAAACAATCACAATACACATCTGAAAGGCCAAATAACCAATGAATCCTACTGCAAACACAAATAGAGTAGCAAACAAAAAAAGATAAGCTAGCTGTAAGAGAGCAACCATAGAACCAAGCTCTCCCTACAAAGAAGCTTCACATAAACATTGGTACAAATATTCCTTTATGATCACCATATGTAGTGGTCCATTTCTTTTCTTAAGCTTATTGTAAATGTGCAAATTCTTCAATCAATGACTTTGTATCTTTGATTCATTAACTTCCTGCACATTTCTCCAAGAATATGATGACTAAATTTATTGGCAAATGAAACACTAAAGTATACTACTGCCAAACAAGATTTATATACATCAAGCAAGTAGATACCATTGCATACTCAAAACTTACTGAACTAATAATATGAATATTAAGCCAACTCATTTTTCATTGCATCAAACCCTTGTTCTTTAGAAAAAAATCCTTTCATCCTGAGCACCACAAAATGACACAAAGCATCCAAAACTATAATCCACACAACATCTGCACACAAGTCTCAAGTCACAATATAACTCTAACCAATCAATAGCTCGTAATAATCAACTGTCAAAATAAAGTATTGATCATTAGATGCATATTGAAATCTTCATCATCCAAGAATACACAAACTTCTATCAATGTTGTTTGACTGTTCTCAAGAACATAATTTTATGTACACATATTCTATACCAACACAATCAACATCAAAACCAGCAACCACAACTCCAGACAAATAAAACAAGAAGATTCTACTACTTTATATTTGATATCAAAGGGTTTTATTTTAAAATGCATTAATCATCTCCCCCTATCTTCATACTACCTTTTAAATGCTTAGAAATGGTTCTTGTGCATCATGCACACGATTTAGTTCTTCCTTTTTCTTTTCTTGCTTTCTTCTCCAGACCCTCAACGATTCTTTCCTTGACTTAAGCAGATTATCAAATTCTTTGTTTTTTCCATATGCTTCCTCCCATTGACCCCTACAAAACTTTTCTTTATGTCCAAAACCATTACATCTATAACATACAGTCAAATACTTATAATATCTTGTGTCACCCTTTAGAGATAGTTTATCACAATTTCTTGCAATATGACCAGATTGATTACATTTGAAGCATGTGATACTACCATAGTTTCTTTGCCTATCACTTTTCTTCACTTTGAACAAACACTCAGATGCTTTGGGGCCATACTAAAAACATGAGTAACAATAGCTTGAAAAAGAATAATTATACCTCATCAATTTACCTTTCTAGGCAGAAGGAAATCCTTTAAATTTGTTCGTTCTATTCTTTCCTCCTTTGTTGATATCCTCATGTTTTTTGTTTACCATAGTTTCAAAATCAGCAACATGAAATTTTATATCTTTCTTTGTATTAGATGTTTTTCTAAGCTTAAAGCATTGTCCTTCCTCTAAGCCTAGACTAGTTTTGTCACTAGGAGCTTTCTGTGCACCAATAATTTTATCCAAAGACATATAGCGATTCTCGTTGATTTCTTCATCACTTAATTTTTTTTATTCTTTATCAATATCCCTTAGTAGAACCACTTGTAACTCAAGTTTTTCTATACTCTGTTCTTTTTCTTTAAGTTGATTTCTAACTACTTCCTCAATCTTTCTTGCTTCTTCAACTTGTATCTTTGCTTCTATAATACTTGAACATACCTTATCTTTGATATCCTTTTCTTGTTGAAGTTGCCTCTTTAAAATCAGGTTCTATCTTCTAAGTTGTTTAATTGTATCTAAAGAACACAAGAGTTCACCTTCCAAATCTACCTTATTCTCTTGTTCAAAAAATTCTTTTCTAGAATTCACTTCACTCAAACATTGACCTACTTCTTCATTGATTTCTTGACCATCTGAATGTTCATCTATAATCTCTATAGATTTAGACTCAAACTGATTTTCTTCAGAACTATGAGGATTTTGACAATTACCACTTACAAATGAGTCACAACTTGCTTGAGTTTTCAAAGATATTTCTTCTTGCAACTCACCATCCTGATGCATTTCAATCAATATGTCCCAAACTTCCTTTGCATCTCTACACTGCATAAGCTTAGCAATAGTGTCATTTGGCAGACTATTGAAAATAGCATCTAGAGCCCTAACATTGGATTCAAGAACTATCTTTCCCTCAAGTGTGGAAGGAGATGTTATAGATACAGTGCAACCTCTTTCTACTGCTGCCCACACATCAAACCCTAAGGAGGAAATATAAGTTTCCATACGACACTTCCACAGAGTAAAGTTGGTACCTTCAAACTGAGGTGTTCTATGCATAGAATACTATATCATTTTTGAGTTGTTGTTAATGATCATTTCTTCATCACTTCTTACACTAGGTTTAGACAAAGCCTGATTGTTAATGTTTTGTTGTGAACTTATTTTTCCCTTATTCCTTCTACCTTTTTCCATATCAGACACAACACTACAACACCAAATTTTTTTAAATCAAATAGAATTAAGTCACAAAAGTATCTTCTTTGAATTCAAGATATGTTTGACAGACTTCCAAATACCATAATCAATACTAGGTGGTTAAACCTAATGCATGACCCTATGCTCTGATACCAATTGTTGGAAGATGAATTAATCTAAGAGGGGGGGTGAATCAAAGTAATATATATTTTAAAATTTTAACCTTGATGTGAAAAATAAAAGGATACCTTGAGACATATATCACTTTGTTCCAATGTGATCTTTTAACAAAACAACTTTAAAACTAAACTCAACAATGAATTTATATGATTGTAACTTTATCAAGAACAACTCATTGAAAACATTAAGTATGTGTTTGAATTTTTTGATTATATTGTAATGATTGAACCAACTGATCATATAACATTGAGTATCAACAAGAAAATGATCTAAAATATGAACATCCACAATTGTGAATTCTTTTAGATAGATTGAAACAAAAAAATGTATCAGAGCATTGCATGAACCACTTTGATAAATGACAAAATGAAAACTTAAGCAAGTTAAGCACAAACCGAACAAAAGAGAAACACAAAACTTTGACGAGTGGAAAACCCTCTTGGGGTAGAAAAACCACTCCAAAATGCCTTACAGGCTTAATTCAAAAATGATTACAATATTTTTCAGAGCACCAACTCCATGACAAAGGTGGAGAAACAACTCAACACCAATTTATGAAGCACCAACTCTGTAACAATGTGGAGCACCAACTCCAATAACAAACTAAAGCACTCACTTCAAGTTAGGAGCACCAAATCCTTTTGAAAAAATATCTTTGTGAAATTGTAAACTGTTAGGAACTTATAACTGCATTAATGTTTGTAGTCACAAAATCTCAACAAAGTACAAATATATGATTTTCAATAATGCCCATTACAAAGTGTACTGAGGATGACAGTACAAAATAATAACCTCACTAAAATTTGAATGTAATGTCTATATTACAACCAGAGATATAAACTCTCTTTTATCATTTTTTCAAATGCAAAAATATCACTATTAAAGCCCTTTCAAAAACATTCTCTATTTTTAACATCAAAACCCTCGTTACTAAGTAATGGTAGAGAAGCTATACATTTATACAAACAAGTTATCATTTATTTGTTACCCTTCAATTAACCAGGGTATTTCTTAAACTGAAAAATATAGGTGAAAAATAAAAATTGTATTTCAAAACCTTTATGAGATAACCAAAAACTATGAAACCCTTGAGTTATACTTAGATAGTATCAAACTGAAAGGTAGTTTCAAATAACTACCTTCAAACTTTTTCACTTTCAATTTACCTTTATTCACCTTCAAAAAACACATAGAAAATTGCAGATATTACCTCTCATAGCGGTTTGAAGCAACTGACAGAATCCCATTAGATCTCTATTTGATTTACCTCCACTTCCAGCTCAAGCGAAGTCCACAAATGAATTCCCCACAACACATAGTTCATCATACTTCAAGCTCGTGCTAAGATTCTGCTCAAAACTCACACAAAAACTGTAACTATGTTTGCAATGATAGCTAGGGTTCAACTTTGCAATGTGAAATGAATTTTTTTCCCTATTTTCCTTTACCATCAAGCATTTTTTCAAAATGTATAATCATTTGGAATCCACAAACACCAACAACATAATGTTACAATCAACTGTCATATGTTTTCCCACTCACAATCCACGTGAGTAATGAAGACACAATGATCTGAGCTGTCATTCCAAGTCACATAATATCGCTGCCAAAGCCAACCTATCAACATGTTCACTATTGTCCACGTGAGTCATGAATACCTTCGACTGTTCCAAGTTTCCCAATGTTTAGACTGATACAACTAAATATTCATATGAACATTATGTAATATGGTAAGCCTGAGTATAAGCCAAAATATATTATAATGTAAACCATATCACATTTGAAATATGAAGAACCCGACTACTCCTAGTCAAAGCCATGTATGGCTTTATCTTAATGCCACCAAATATAGCATATATATTTGCTATGTGAAACAAAAACCACCCGATACCAAAGTGTATCACTAAAATATGATAACAAAGCCATGTCAAATATAAAGAGCTCGATAATTACCAAAAGAAAATACAATATGTCCCCTTGTGTATGATTAAACACTAAAGAGAAACCAAGGGAATGCCATGTAAACCAACATAATGAAAGTGTTCACTTTTGAATGTATGTGAAAAAATTGTAAAGTATTACTTTGAAGAAGGATTGAAACCAAATCACCAAGTTCCAATCACTTTACATAAACCTATAAATGTCATTACATATTTGGAATTTCAAAACCTATTACTAGCACTTGTGAATGCCAATGTGAAACTAGTATGCTAATGACATAAAGTGTCAAACCTCAAAAAAATCTTTACAGATGTACATATGCCAAAACCAGTGTCAATACTGTATGTGTATTCATAAATGAAGGAAGCTATTAAAATACCAAAATGATATCACCTGAAACAACCTTCAAACATATCCATGATCTCTACACATGAAACCAAATAATCAGTACAACCAAACAAAAGAGAAACAACTGAATGTATACCAACACTGCCTAATATTTTGAAGCCAAGCATGTGAAAATGAACTTAATATGCCAACTGAGATGCCAATAACCAAGACATGCCAAAAGTATCAAAGTGGATATGCCATATAACCACTGAAGTACCCATCATCAAATAAATGAAAACTGAAAGAACCTAAAAAATGGTATAACTAAACAAGACCACAAATCAGAGCCAATCACTGTAACTAATAAGTAACACAATGATGCCAAGATTCCAATTATACAACCAATCACAACAATGTAGACCACCATATGTGAATCATCAATTATCCTTGGCAACCAAAAGTTATCATTGTGACCTACAAGTAAAGATCAAGTTGACCATAAGATGTCACTGTCAAGATTATCATTGTATCAAGCTGACCTTCAGATGTCACTGGAAACCCGAATCACCAAAACATCACCAAAGCCTGTTTTGACATAAAGGACTAACAATCAAAAAGACAACACATAGAACATCATGTCGTATGTGGGGTGAGTTGTCCCAAAGAAGTGGTTTAGTGAGAAAGTCACACCAGTGTGTTGGCTTCCCACCATACTAACCATACAAAATTTATCCTCTTGATAGCTTTGATAAGGCACCGCAATGAAAATTATTTTGTAAATTTTTTTGAACGTCATGTGAAAATTTTGTTAAAGGGGATTTTTCTTTGTTCATGTAAGGTATTCTTCTTAGGGAGAATTGTGCCTAATGTTTCCAAGAGAGGACAAGTTGAGGTTCCAGATCGTTTCCCATGGGATTCCTTGTTTGCATCATGCCATGTCAGTAGATCATACACTCTTGGACGACATCAAACCCAATGAAACCACCAAGAAGATGACACATCACAAGAAAAAGGAAAAAATAATGCCGTGAATTTTTCCAAAATATGCCATCTATGTATGCCCCCACTTTAAAGTGGTTGCTACACCACCACTGCAAGTAATTGCTTTAAAGTAGCCAATGATAAATGCTAACATGAAATAAGAAATGAGATCCAACTTGGAAAGCCCTATTCCAAGTCATATATTTCCAAATGAAGCTACATGATGGATAAGTATGTCACATGCAAGCCAACTTAAGGAAGGTCATCCACATCCCAAGCTTGATCTTATATGTTCATGAAAGGTTAACAACTAGCCAAAAGAGACAACGACAATGGACATATGAGGATAAGGCTTCCTAACCCCTTGCCTCCACTTAGTGTAGGACAAAGGTGAGCTTGGAATGAATGATGATATGTTGATCCTTGCAATGAATGTAAAACATGCAACTATGTCAAGGAGCAACAACTAATGTTATTTATTTTGATAAGTAAAAAAAGTTTTTGCTTGATACATATTTATTGAGACATCTATTAGTTTAGGATGTACCAAGGTTAGAGTTTTCTTGGAAGAATATTTTGTGATATCATAGATATTGGATGAAGGTTTTTGTTGTGAGGGACAATAACCAAGATCATGAGGCTTTATATCATCACATCCTTTTCCAGGTTCCTTCAAAAGTTCAAAATATCTTCCAAAAAGTTTTGGCACATTTTTTGGATTTGGTGGTTGTTCAATTGCCTCAAAGTATGTCTTGTATGCTATCTTTTCTTTTAAGGTGGTTGAAGTGGATGTTTTTGTTATGATCATGTATTCTCCCATGAATGTAGAAATGAAATCAAAGGTTTTGAAGCCTCTTCCAATAACTTTTTGGCTTGTTTCATTTTCTTTTCTCTTTCTATATATCATTTTTCTTGGTACTAATCATAGCACATGTAACCTTTTTGTTTTGAGGAGTAGAAGGTGACTTTTCATAAAATCCTAACATTTTCTTAAAGGTTTCATGATTTTCAAAGCATTCCCATGATGGTGGTAAATCTATATCAAGAAATCCAGGATGCTCTAGAGTGAGGTTGATTTTTGGTTTGTACATGATAGTGTTGATGTTTGCTTGCATCATGATATTCTACCTATTAGGAGAGTTTGTAGGAGAGAAGAAAACATGATGTTGATCACATTCCATTAATAGGTTTTGTAGAGTAACTTCATCACAAGGAGAGGAGGCATCAAGAGAAGAAAAAGAATCGCATTCTTGTTTTCTGATGATTGGATCCTTTTGCTCAATTATGTATTCTTTAATGCAGGAAACGTTAGGAAAGGGAGCAAGAAGATTCTCAGGACTTTCAATGAATAGTTTGTCTAATCCCAAAATATCTTCTTCACTAGTAGAAGAGATATTAGAAGAAGAACAAGTATGATTACCATGATTATCTATGATTACATCCTTTTGTCCAATAATTTCTTCCAAAATAGGGGAAGAAAAATAAAGAGAATTTTCATAGGTCTTAAAGGTTTGATCATCTAATTCCAACATATCCTCCTACAAATAATGTGATTGTCATGATTTCTCACAAAAACATTCTCACAAATAGGGGAGGAGTTAGAAGATGAATGTAGACTAGGTAGAGGGATGTTATTGGATGTGTTTATGATCTCATTATCTTGTTTCATAATATGTTCCAAAGTAGGAGAGGTTATAGAAGAGGAGCTTTCAACATTGTCATGATTCTCAATGGGTGTATCTTCTAGCCCCAAAATACCTTTGTCACATGTAGGAGAGGTATTGGGAGAAGAGGAACTATGATTACCATGATTGTCTATGCTTTCAACTTCTTCTATCACTTCGTTCATGAAAATAGAAGAGATATTAGAAGGTGTGGAACTATGGAGTGTGTCAAAATTGTTATTCTCTTGCACTAAGAAAATCTCATAACCAGGAAAGGTATTGGAAGGATGACTATCATGCTTGCTAATAAGCTCATATAAAATTGAATACATGATGTTTTCCTGAAGATTCTTGTGATCTTCTTCACCAATAGGAGAGATGTTAGGAGAGGGGGAAATTGGATTATTGTCCATAATTTCATCCTTTTTCTCTAAGATCGTGTACTTGTGCCATAATGTCCACCCTAGTAGGAGAGATTTTAGGAAAGTGACAAACAATATGTTCATAAAATTTCATGGTTGGATTTGATAAAGTAGCTTCATTGTTCATAGGAGAGGCATCAAGATAAGGATAACTATGAGTTTCATGGTTACCAATGATTGGAATTTTTTGTTCAAACAAGTCATCCCAAATGGTAGGAGTATTAGGAAAGGGAGGAATAAGATTCTCATGAGTCTTAATGAGGATATCTTCTAACACCAAACTATCTTATTCATGTCTAGAGAAGATATTAGGAGAAGAAAAGGTTTGATTGTCATGATTATCTACATTTACATCCTCATGTCCTAGAATGTCTTCTTAAGTGGGAGAGGTAGGATTTTCATAGCTCTCAATCATATCCTCCACACAAATGTATTTGTCATGATCATTCAATATTGTATCCTTATGCACTAAATAATTTTCACAACTAGGGGTGGTGTTAGGAGATGAATGGAGACTAGGTAAGGTAGTGATCTTGATTTCGCCTTTGTGTGTCATAATGTCTTTGCAAGGGGGAGGAGATGGAAGAAAAGCAAGACTTTCATGATCATCAATGATTGCATCTTCTTTCACTAAGATACCTTCATCACCAATGGGAGAGATATTGGGAGAAGAACAATTACGATTATCATGATTATCAATGCTTGCATATTTTTGTGTCAAATCTTTAGTGGATGATCCTAATGAGAGGAATTACTTAGGGGCTTCATCTAACATGTCTAATTCATCACTACTAAAGGGCTTGGATGATATGATTTTTCTAAATTTATGCATTTTTTGAATTGTTTCTTTGATGTTTTTTATTTTTTATATTCATTTTCTAATGAATCTAATCTAAATGAACTAGGAACTAATGCTGAAAATGAAAATTGAAAAAGTTGAATGCTATCCATAATTGCCATGAAATTAAATGATGCTAATTCTAATGATTTCAATGTAACATAAAATAATTGAACTGAAACAAAAAAGTAACTGAGACAAATAACAACTTAAGAAACTGGAAATTGAATTCTGAAAATAATGATGCAAAATGTGTACTGGGACTAAGTCACCGAGGGTGGTGATTGAGACCCAGTAGGGGTAATTTTTAATTTTTTTCTGAGTTTTCTAATGGATACTTATGCCTTCTATACTGTATAATTCAAATGTAAATTGTAGATGCAAATTTTGACTATTGTTCAACGAAATGAAGTTCAATAATGCAAGGTATGAAACTCGAGAATGCAAATGAAACAATGCAAAAGGAAATGTAAGCTATTCCTAGGGTGTAAATGCACTCTAAATTAGAAATAGGATGTTCTAAATGTAGGTTCACCAAAATGAGGCATATATTTTTGGGAAAGGGGACTCTCTTCCACTTCTAGGGTTTTTCACCTAAAAGGAGAGAGGAATCCCAAAAAACCTTGTTGGCTCACTCAAGAATTTTCCCTTGAGATTCCAATGCAAAGATGATTGAAATCTATCTAAGGGGAATGTCCTAGATGAAAAGAACCAATAAAAGATATTGAATTCTAATGCAAAACTAATGAAATGCAAATTGTTTGAAATCACGTTGTGATATGCAAACATATACTAAATGACCTAGAAATGATCATGAAACAAAACAAAAAAGTCTAAAATTGAAAGTGTGAACTTGGAAACTTGTGGAGGTTGGAATGACAACTAGAAATTTTGTTGATTCTATAATTTTGACCTATTGGGACTCATACACCATTTTGGGTGACTTAGTCTAAGATTTGAAAAATTGTTCTAGAGCCCGTTTCAGCCAAATGGGTATTTGAATCTACAAAAAATTCTAGAAAACATGTACATTGGGACTAAGTCACCATTGATGGTGACTTAGTCCACTTTGTCCTTTCTAGAAACCCGGAAGTGGAAATGGGAGCTCTTGATCTACCCTTTCTGTTCCTCGAGCTATTTGGTTCTGAAACTCTGATTTTTGGCACTGTAAGTGAATTTTTGTGAATATTTTAACCTAGCCAATAAGGAGATGACTTCAAAAACTTTGTAACCTATTCTTCAATCATCTCTATGCCTTCATATCTGCAAACATACAAAGAAAGAAAGAGAAATGTTGAATTTTAGGGATTGAGGGTTTTCCTTGGTCAAACCCCATTTAGGTAATTAAACCAAAATGATGAAATAAGATAATAAAGCGTGAAACATGAAATAATGCAATTTTTACTTTCCATGATGAAGGATTTTGAATTGTTGCAACAATTGATGGAGAATATCACTCTTGAATGACTCAAAATTGATGAATTGACCCAACAACATGTAGGCTTGATGATAGTTTGATTTCTTGGATAATTGATGGATGAAGGGTCTCCTTTTATAGAGGAGAGTTAAGTGAATGGATAGAATAAGGATCATGATCAAGGGACAAGATTAAATTAGAAAATAATTTAATCAATGGTGGAGGTTAATTAAGAGAAGAAAGACATGGATAGATAAATACTTGAGGTGGAAGACAAGATTGGCACAAAAAAGAGGTTGTTGGAGAAAATAAAAATTATTTAATTTAGGTGGCCAACATAGTAGAAATAAATAAAATATTGATTTTATTTATTTAAAAAGAAAGGTGAGAAAAAATACTTAGATAATTAAATAATTAAAAATCATTATTTAATTATAAAGGAAAGGTGGAGTGTTAAACATTAAATAATTAAAAGCAATTATTTAATGGAGAGGGAAGGGATAATTAAATAATTGAAATAATTATTTAATTGGGGAATAAAGAAAGGATAATTAAATAAATATGACATTTATTTAATTATAGAGAGAAGAGGCTAATGAATAATTAAATAATTGAAATAATTATTTAATTATAGAAGAAGATGGAAAAGATAACTTTTGAATTAAAATAATATTTAATTCAAAAGTGGGGGAAAAGGACAATTTAAGGCATAAAGAAGCATAAATTCAAATAAGGCGGGCCCAAACAAGTGTGAAAATGTAAAGAGATACATTTTTCTATGCTACAGAGGGCTACAAGGGTTATAGCTAACTTGTGAAGGAATGTTAAGTAGGTTGAGAATCCAAGTTTCTCAAGAGCCATTGTTGGTCTACACATGTTGTTTCCACCTTGTCTAAGGTGCTTTAAGTGTTGAGTAGAGGTTTTTGAGGCATTGATTACTTATTTGGCTTTTGTGGCCTTTGAGGGGCACATTCCATTTTGGAAGAGTCTTGAGTTTGGAAGGGTACCTACTACGATGGATTCTAAGCTCATTGACCTTATATGTTAAAACCATTTTGTTTACCCATACTCTACATTAAATTGGTATCAGAGCGTAGGTTTGGTCTGAAGAGGGTTTATTGAAGTGAAGAAGGAACAAGATGCCTCCAAAATGGAATATCATCATTTCCAGAGAGATGAATGAGTTGAAGGAAAAAAATGCTAGAGAGATGAGAGAATTGAAGGAGAGGATTACTACCCTGGAAACAAGTCAGAGGAGAGAAGTAGTCCTAGGAGACTTGAGTGACCAAGGGGAAGATGAAAGTTCCCAAGAAGAGTATGAGGAAGAGATGGATCTTGTTGACTTGAGGATGCCAAAGCTATCGAAAGCAGTCAAGGGAGAAGGTCCTAAGATCAAGATGAATTTACCCATGTATGGAGGAAAGTTGGACAATGAATAACACCTAGATTGGATAGGAGCATTGGATAACTACTTTGAATATTAAGATGTGCTAGAGGAGAAAAGGGTGAAGTTGGCCAAGACAAGTTTGAAGGGCTATGCATTTCTTTGGTGGGATTATGTACATGATTAGAGGAGAAAGAAGGGAAAGTATAAAATCACATCTTGGGATAGGATGGTTGCTAAACTCAAGGGAAAATTCCTACCAAGTGACTATAACATTTAGTTGTTCAAAAGGCTTCAAAACCTCAAGGAAAAAGAGCTAGATGTGAGTGCCTATACTGAAGAGTTCTACAAATTGAGCATAAGGGCAGGTCATGTAGAAGATGATGTGGAAAAAGTGGCAAGATACATCAATGGCTTAAGATACAACCTTCAAGATGAGTTGAGCCTCACCAATCCAAGAACGGTGGAAGAGTGTTTCCAATTGGCCATCAAGGTTGAGGATAAGTTGAAGAGAAGGCAAGAAAAGCAAAGTAGGGGTAAAGGAAGGAGTTATAGAGGAAGAGGTACATTTTCTGATTTAGGATAGTCATATGAGAGTCAAGGAGAGACAAGTAGAGTTAAAGAATAAACTTTTGATTCAAGGGGAAAACTTAGAGGAGGTAGATTAGATTTTGGGGGTAGATTTGGAAGACAAATAGGACATTCAAATGGATTTACAGGGAAAGGTTATAAGTGAAATAAATTTGTAGGCCATCAAGCATGGAAATGCATTGAAAATCAGTCCACTACTTCATTTGGAGGAGAAAGAAGAAATTAGTTTGCACAAGTAGAGGACAATGAAAGTGTGAACTCTCCATCAAAGAATACAGGCCTAGAATTTGGTGAGTCTCTCATGGTGAGGAGAACTTTGATCAAAGTGCCAATGGAGGAAGAGCCACCACAAAGAAAGTCTCTTTTTAGAATTACAAGTGCCTAGGTAAATGTTGTAAAGTAGTGATTGATTTTGGTAGTACAAATGATTTGGTTTCGGTTGAAATGGTTGAAAAGCTTAAGTTGAAAAGAATCCCTCATACTACTCCATATATAGTTTCTTGGCTTAACAACGGTTAACAAGTAGTTGTAAATGAACAAATTTGGGTAGATTTTCACATAGGGGGATACAAGGATAAGGTTCTATGTGATATAATACCAATGGATGTGTGCCATTTGCTTTTGGGAAGGCCTTGTAAGTATGATAGAAGTGCCAAATATGATGGAAAGAAAAACACATATGTTATAGAAAAAGATGGAGTTTCCTACACCCTTACACCATTGAAAGATGAAATACAAAACCAACAAGTGGAGTCTAGAGTGATGTCAATGGGTACAAAGGAGTTTTTAAAGCCAATAAAAGAGGAAGAGGTAGGTAATACAATGGTGAGAAATCCTAGGATTGTTCTAACATAAACAAAAATTGAAGAGTTGCCTTGGGAAGTTCAAGAGGTATTGAAGGATCATGTGGACATAGTGGTGAATGAACTTTATGACTTTTTTCTTCCAAGGAGAGAAGCTAGTCACTATATGGCTTTTGTACTAAGGGTTGGTTTGACATATATAGTAGCCTATGACATACAAATTGAAGAATGTAATGTGTCTAAGGAAAGAGGTGGTGTCAACCCGGATGATGCACTTTTTTGGAAGGTTGCAAATGCAAGGAATTTGGATGCTAAATGAAAAAATATTGTTGTGAAGGAGATTACAGAGTTGAGCAAGCAATGCTTGAGGAAAAAGGGAAGTATAGAGCAACATAATGATCAAACTGAGTTGTAGATGGAATATGGACAGTTAGAAAAGCAACCACTACAAGTGGGGCAACAAGTGAAATTTATAGATGACAATGAATGTACAATTGAAGGTCCCAAGGTTAACATGTAAGAAACTGATGGGAACGAGTTAGAGAAAATAGGCATGGGTAGAGTGTCATCCAAGAGGGGTATACCATTTTCAAATGTCAGGAACAAGTGGATTGAATATCTCTACAACTACATTTTCAGACACAAGAAGAGAAAGGGGCATAGTCATAAGGTGGTTGATATTTGGAGTGGCATGACATTGCTAGTGCATGAATTTTGGTTTTAGACTGTTGGTATTGCAACACTCTAGGAAGTGTATAAAGATAATGCAGTTTTTTAGGAAATTGTTGAGTTTTGCAAGCAACCTCTTTTCCATCATATGGAGTAGTGGCTCAATTATCTTATACAGGGTAATGGAGCAGGTTCACAAGCAGGTTCATATGTTGTGCGGGTCAGAGGTCTTCCACCAAGCCAGCCTTTGGGGTTGAGATGCCTTTTAGAGATGAAGGAGCTCAAAAAGGACAAGAAATCAAGTCTATTTTCAGTCTTTAGTTCAGTGGGAGGATCTGCATCATGAAGGTTCTACTTGGATGTTTGTAGATGATATTCCCAAGCATGGTTTATTTTTGTAGGTCCTAACTCAAGAGAATCTTGATTTCTTTTCTACCTCGGGAGTATGGTGTAGGGGCACCATAGGTTTTCATTCCTCCAAGGGGTCAAAGTAGAAATTTGTTTTTTTTTTTGTGATGTTTTTATGTAATAAGGTCTAAAAAGACCATTTAATGTGTGTTAGAGTCAATTTTGAGTAATTAGGGGTGAGTTAGTGTGTAGATGCAAAATATTGCAATGTTGCCAAATGTTGTCAAATGCAACCTTTGTAATTTTTGTCATAACAAGGTATAATGATGTTTTGCTGAGTCTCTAATTTGAAAGCTAGTTGATACCTATTGGAATATGGTTGAAAAATGTTTAAAAGTACTTGTATGGTCTATGCAATGGTTGGTTGTTGAAGTTTGAAGTGAAATCAATAAAAAAATATCAAATTCTCAACTTTCTAATGTTTTTCTACTGTTCCTTCATTCTGTACAGACATGTGTGAGCTTTTCATGGCCTAAGACTAAGTGGAAATGAGAAAGATTTGAATTTAATTTCTATTGTACTTGGTTTCATTCATTTTCATTAAGAATTAAGGAAGTTCCATTCATTTCCTTGCAAATTGGATAAAACCCTAGTTAGGTTTGATAGTGAGTAAATAAAATGTCTTTCTCTCCATTCCATTGGTAAAAATCATTGAAACTTAGTGGAATGGCTTATAATTATGTTTCCTTTGATACTAAAAACTTGCAGAGGTTGAGGTGTACAGTTGCACATGTGGGAGAGCACTAAAGGCTGGTATCCTCATGTAACAGGCCTATAAACCCTAGCAATTTGAAGTATTTGATTCTAGATTGTTGGAGGATGATCCTTGGGGTAAGAGTGGTTGTTGGTGGTCTCATGTGATATGTTGAAGCATTGGAAATAGGGATGGAACCTTTTGGAGATCCCTTGAGACAAATCCCTAGTGCCTAACTAGCTTATTCAGCAATTAGGCCTAGTTGCAAGCAAGACAGTAAATTTTTGGCCCTGACATTTCAAAGGAACACTACCTAAATTCTTGATATCTGCTAGAAGACCCAAAAGGGTATCTGGATCTATTTTCATAGTTTGGATATTAGGTTTTCTATAGAGGTTGTAGTTAGAAAATCCCTTTTGGAGGGCTATAAGGGTTGTAGCCAATTTTTGAAGGAATGTTAAGTAGGTTAAGAGTCCAAGTTTCTCGAGAGCCATTTTTGGTTTGCACATGTTCTTTCCACCTTGTCTAAGGTGATTCAAGTGTTGAGTAGAGGGTTTTGAGGCATTGATTCCTTATTTGGGTTTTTTGGCCTTTGAGGGGCATGTTCCATTTTTGAAGAGTCTTGAGTTTGGAAGGGTACCTACTAGGATGGATTCTAAGTTCATTGCCCTGATATGTTAAAACCATTATGTTTACCCCTGCTCTGCATCACTACCCAATAATTTTAGTAAGCTTAGTGTTCTGCTAGACCACCTTCGCCTAGGTCTCCTCGTAGGTCATCCTCAAATGCACTAAAATTTGAAATAGTTGGGCATGAAACCCTATTGTGGGTCACCTGTAGGCATTAAGGACTGACCCTTAGATCTAGGTAGTGGGGCCACCTCTTAAATTCACTAGTCAAAGAAATCGATCCACTCCTATGTGAATACTACAACTACATAAAAAGTGGATGATATCAACATCATATCATCAAATCATATAATATATATATATATATATATGTATATATATATGTATATATATGTATACATATATACATATATGTATATACATATATATACATATACATACATACATATATATATATATATATATATATGTATATGTATATATATGAAAGCATAAGACAAACTAACTCAAATGAAATAACATTTACCAAAAAAAACTCGTACGTAGTCCCTAGCCTACCACTATGGAACTAAGGGTGGAGCACCACTATTGGAAGTGATGCTCAACCTTGTAGCTACTACAAAAGGGGGCATGCTTGATTGGAAGCCAAGTGGTGCAATTGAGACATCTGGAGTGTGCACCAGTGATGCTACACCCCATTACTACCTCAGCCTCTCCTCTGATCTACCTTTTTCCACCTCATGCTAGAACCATGTGCACCAACATCAACTACAGGGGCACCTGCTAAGAAAATTAGGGTAGGACCTAGTGTCGAACACTAGTTGGAAAAGCTATCAAATACACCAATTTCATCGATTGATAGAGCCTTTGGTTGATCCTCGTATGATCCATCACCGCTACTAAGTGTGCGATTGATAATAGCCAAAAGTGAATCATCTCCAACTCTAGCCACCCCCCTATGTGATTGTATATACATTGATGTGGATGGGAGGATGGCTTACATATGGGTGAACTGTCATGCAAACTAGTGAGTAATATGGTACAACAATATGGTTTGATCAATCGACAAGGAGTTGGTCTCGCTACATCCCCTGTAGCTTCCTCCTATCGAATGGCTAGACCCCCATCCACCTATTTGGTCTCCACCTAATATCACTCCCCAAAACATCAAATATTTTTTGCCACAAAATAACATCATTGAGCTGCCAATCATGCAATAGTGGATATGCTTGCACTCGAGGCTCACCTTATGCTATACCGTAGGGATACCATCCTGGTTGTGTGAAATTTATGTGATTGAATTCCCACACTTGTAGAAGTATGCAGACGGTGATATTGTGGTACTCATAATGGGAATATCACCTAAGGTCGTCATGCAAATTAACAAGCATGCTTTGAACCAATGAAAAGATGGTTCTCCACTCCATTGTGCAAATGCAATGGACAAGGTCCCTTGTGGAGGTGAGAGCCTCACCCATCAATCATAACATGCAATTCCACCATCACGATCATCACATGGCATATTAATGGCATTTGGAATTTCCACATGACCTTTATCTAGCCACCATATGTAGATGTGGTTAGTGGTGTCCTTTGAGATCACATGGATGGCACAATACTTATGTGGTGTTTGTGCATCCTGAGTAGAACACCCCTCTTCATAAGCCATCTACTCTCCATAGATGGGAAGGAAAAGTATGTGGTAGACATCCTCCAGTGTAACTATCATCTCCCCTTTTGGGAGATGAAAAGATGAGCTATTTACATCCCACCTCTCCATGAGTGCCATCAACATTGGTGTGGGGAAATATATCTCTAGCATAGTAATCATCTAGTATGATCTAATAGTTGTGAATCCTTAGCAATGACAAAATCACATTTCCACTATGTTTAAAAATCTCAAGAAACTCCTACAAAACCATAAAACACCTAGTCAAGGAAAATCCATTTCTATTCTACATCTTTATTGTACATCATCAAATTTGTTTTAACTCGATCTATATATCCCACTAGCATCTGAGGCCTAATTTGCAAATGAAAAAACATAGCCAAGATGCTAGCACAATAGATGGACCTTAACATGCCAATGAGATGTCAGAGCGTACATAAGATGTTGTCACACTGACTAGATGTTTGCACTACTCATTTTTCTAAAGCTAAAAATTGTGAAAAAATGAATGGATAAGGAAAAAAATCTCATGCCTCATCTAGTGGGTCGCCCCTCTCCATGTCGATGCACAAATAATTGATCCTTGGTAGTTGGAAGTCTAGTTTACGAGGCATTTTGCTGAAAACTCTATAAAAATCCAACAAATTCCTTCCAATGAATAATGAAAATGGCCTTCCTTGGGCCCACATCAGGCATATTTATGCTAATTTTTACTCATTTTTCACTATGAAATTTTCCTTTCCCACCTTCTTTTTTTCACTCACCTAGTTGGGGGAAAAATAGGATGGGGCATATACTCACTTCTCCATCAAAATTTTCTTTAGATTCATTGAAAATTTTCTTAAGCATTCTTCTCAGCATGATAACTTCTTTTGATTTCAAAACTGATTTGATTTTGAGTTTTGCATAACGAAACTTCACATCAAACATTGTAGTTTCTTATCGAGCTCAAAAAATGGGGTCATTTTCACTATCTGCTTCCTTAACCTCTATTTCCTCTATAATATCCTCTTCTGCAAAAAATTGTTAAATTATCAAAATCTCAAATTTAGCATTTGTCTTCTTAACCACTTTAGTGTAGTTGCTTTTCCCCAAAAAAAAGCTCACTAAAATGGGGGAAAAATGTAGTGTCATAAAATTGCACCTTGTGGCAATTTCACACTTGCACATGTAGCCCATTGCATTTATGACAAAAACCTATAAGGTAGAATTTCATGATCCCAACTTCATAGATAACAATGATGAAGCATTAGCGGCATGAATACTTCACTTGTGTAAAGTTTTAAGTAGGACACTTGTGTGACACATAGATGTCCTCACGACATGCTAGCATCCCTGAAATTTTTGAGGTTCAGATAAGAATAATTCATATTCTTTGCCTATGGCACATTGCATTGTGGTATAAATGTGGATGTAATGACTCCTTCTGCCCATGTAGCCTTACAAAACCTCATTTTCCCCTCTCATTCTCATTCATTCTCACTCTCTTTGATTCTATCTTACTGTCATTCTCATTCTAGTCTATCTTCTCTATTCTCTCTTGCTCTCTCTTGCTTCCATAGTGAAGTTCTATTGGATTTATCTCAAGAAATAATCAAGGAATTGGGTATGTGTAGGATCATCATGGAAAAATAGGCCCTTAAGTGGCAAAAAATTTAGAAAAATAAGAGTTAGGCAACTTGACATTAAAAATTGAATAAGTTATCTATATTATTTCAAAAATATGTAAGAATAGAACTTGTAACAAATTGAATGTAGTTTCTAAACTACTAGGTTTG
>VDFB02386826.1:0-65628 GCA_007258455.2 Sequoia sempervirens
ATAAAACTGAGAAAATGCAGAGTAAAAACTTGCAGCAATATGTGTCCTCAACAAGTGATCAAGCACCACTATTTATACAGCTATTTGGTAACTACTCAGCCTATAGTTTAGGCATGAGTTCTGACAGTAGCAAGCATGCATAGCAACACATAAATCACAACAAAAAGGTGGTGAATATGTAAGCTCATACTCAGCAAAAACATCTACATATCGACTTTGCTTGATCGACAACAAATAGAGACTTATTCAAATCTGCACGTGGATAATTCGAATTATCTCCAACAATGGACATCTACAAGTATAAGGAATCAAAGGTGGCGCCAAAGCTTCCACACTATTCTCAAAGTTTGCACGGTTTATTCAATTAGAAACAGTCAAAAACCAATTTGTGACACCATGCTTTCATCGACTTAGTCTGGGTATGAGTCGATTCAAATATTATTCACTTTGACAAAGTCGTCGACCAGTTTCTTACGGCTTAATAGATGTTGGTTCAAGCTCGAAGACATGGCACTTTAAGTTTTACCAAGTCAAAGTTGTTCTTTCAATAGGCGTCGACTAAGTCTACACCATGCATCGACATAATGTAGTAAGCTATAATGAAATATACGTGTTCCATAAAGCGTAGCAGCAAGAGTAAAACTTGGCTTCTCAAAGCACAGTCATAAGAAACTTATAATTGGCCTCTATCATGATAAATGATAGTCGATTCCCAAGCAATGGTTAATATATTAAATATATATTCATATATATACCCTTCACCATCAAGCAAGTATACATTCGATATACAAATAAATATAAGCAAGATAGTATTCACATAATAAACACAATATATCGATTGTATATATCTATATCTATATCTATATCTATATCTATATCTATATCTATATATATGCCTCTATGTACATGTATACGTATGTATACCTATATCGATACATTCATATGGGCATGTCCATTCGCCAACGTACACATGGATTGACACATATGTACATATGGATATGTGTATATATATATGTTCACATTCGATTCACATATAGTTATACACAATTACCATTGTCTTGATAAACGTTTACGTGTGGTACATGCACATGTCATTAGATCCCATTGACATATATGTGCATATATATACACATATTCCACATACGTTCTTATAAATATAATCGTAATAGTACAAGAAAGAACTCTAAAGCTCAAATAGATAATCACCCAATAATGCATTTCAGTAGTAATCAAGACTTTTACTTATGTAAACACATTAACTAAGGATGGCTTACCCTCTTCCCATAAACTGACTCAACTCAATTATTCTACTGTGGTGTGTGTATATGCTCAGATAGTTTTTGTTATTGATTACCCGACCAAAATCTTCTCTTGAGTGATACTTCCCCTCCGTCTGAAGGAATTAAACATATACTTGCAACCACTAACACATGCGCACGACACTCAATTGTTCATAACATATGCAGTATACGTAAAACATCTCCAAAGTTAGAATATTGATTCAATAACCATCCATTCACATATATGCAGTACTTTTCCATGAGATAACATCAAGTGAAACAACATTCATATATAATGCATTGATAACAAAGTACAAGCACAATTTATTCATCTCCAAAATTCACATTACATTCATATTTACCCTACATAGTAATAGTAAATAGTAATTACACAATTGGGGTGTAACATTTTTGGCTCCCACTTTTTCTTCTTTTTATACCACATTATTTTCCCAAGAGAGGCGTCTCTTATGAGAAAGGACGACTTGTCCCAAAGGTGGCAACTTTTAATTTTTATGTACCTTTTCAAAGATAGGTGCACACCATGAGGGGTCGGCCCCTTTTAAGAAAATATAAATTTATTATTTTTGACTTCCAAATAGAGCGCTTCTATATGGGGGTCAGCCTCAACATTAATTTCAAATATTTTAATCTTGGTGCTCATATATGAAGGCTGGCCAGCATAGATATCTAAAATTAAATCTTTAATTTAACATTTATAATCATCCTTCAATCGTCCTTCGAAGAGAGTCAACCTTGATGGAAATCGACCTCCTTATCCTTCACCAAATATTCTTAGACAGATGTATCATAACAGCCATAACAGCCACTGAGTGTGATATGATAATGATGATATATTTGTCTTCTTTGACATCAATGCCATCCATTTCCTATATTCCCCTTTGACATCAATGACAATATTTCCAACAGTTTGGCCTTCCAATCTTATCCATATCCTTTAATCTATGCTGGGTTGAAGTTGCAATTGTCATTTGGGTATGCCAAGAAACTATGTGTCATGTATACTTTCTGTTGGGTCTGTTTCTAAAGCTTGATGTGCACCTATGATTGTGCACTCGGCACACTTTTGATATCTGTCTTCTACTTTCCCTTGCCCATAATTATTGGTTGTCTATTTTGTTTGCAATTTTGCTGATCTAATTGGGCAAGCCATCGATTTGTTCTTCCAGTTGCAAATAGTGCTTAGCCTAATACTATTCCCTGGTATGACAAGACGAGAAGTTCTTTAAATATTGTGTTGTTTGGTTCCATCATTAAATCAGATTCCTTGGTTATTGGTAACTGAAGATATTGTAAATTGCCAATGACTTTCTGCAGTTGAGATACAAGAATGTGGAGGAGATAAACCTTGAATTTGCTCAAGATGTTGAAGACAAGCATCTTCTGTTACTCAAGGGCATGGTAACTAAATTTAAAAAAGTTTTTCTGTTGCTCTCCTTGATATTGTGGAAAAATCTTGGAATTATATAATTTTTTTAGTTGTTCCAGTACTAAGTGTGGCCTCCTAATAAATCGTGTAGTCTTTCCAGACATTGAAGCATTTTAATTTAAATGGCTGCCAAAAAATCACTGATAGCGGAGTGGAGGCCATCACTGTTGCAAGTCCCAAACTCAAGTATTTGTCTATCTATTGGAATGTAAGGTATTGACAGTGCACTAAGGATTACCTGCTAAAATTCTATCAAGACATTCTGTTGAACTCTCTCCTTACTTTTCATGTATCTTTTCTTATTATTGTTTTTAAGTTTTTAACTTATCATACATAAGTATGGTCCACTCATCTTGGCTTTCATTTGCTCTAATAGCTGTAATTTATTCTGATACCTCAGGATCACTGATCAGAGTATCAAGCACTTGGTGAAGAACTGCAATGAGATAGTCTCACTGAACTTGAGTGGATGTAAGGTAACTGTCTTTTTTTGTTTGAATGTGTAATACTTACTCTCTTCTTTTATATATAACTAGAAATTAAAATGCAAAACTGTTCATAAATAAATCTCTTAATATCACATGCTGTAATGATAAGACATTTACAACCTATAACGTTATAGGTTACATGGATTCTCTTTAACGACCTTGGTCTATTTGGCTTCCTTCTGTTGTGTTTGTGCTAGATTTTCCTTTTGTCTGCTTTGATCTTTTGGCTAAAGGACATTCTTTCCTCAACCTTGTGTATTGTATCTTGACATTCACTAAATATTTAGTAAGTTGATATACATTCTATTTGTCTAGATTATATGCATACCAATGCCAAATGCAAAGGAATCTCAATCTAAACTATTTAGTTGTGTATGATTTTGCTTGCACAGCTTATGACATAAAATCACTTAAAGGCTAGACCACACTATATGGGTACAGGTAAGAGAGGAATATCGAGCAACATAGTACAATGAAATTAACTAGAGATGTTACTTGAGGAACTTACAACATAATGAAAAGAGACATGAAATTACTCCTGCATATGCGATTTCTTTGGCCATAAATTACATTATTTGGCTGTGCATTGGTGATTTGGTGAATTGAAAGAAGAATACCTAATGGTAATTTGATGGATGGAATCACCTTCCAATTGTAAATGTCATAATTTTCCTGAATCTCTGAACTAATTACAGCGTTTGGTGGAATGCATCCAAGGGAATATGCTATTTCTTTGAAATTTTTAATTTTATTACAAGTCTTAATGATAATTCTGTAGTATCCATGCAGTTTTATAGTTCTAAATAATTAAAAGATTTAGTCCTTTGGGGCAAACTTTCTGTCTTGCCTGAGTGACATCTGATTTGCTTGCATCCTCAATATGTGAGTGAACTTGTTCTCATATCGTACCTACAAAACACAGGATTAGATGCTGCACCCTAAAGAGTGCTTATTAAAGAATTCAACTTATAATGGATGACAATATTTGATGCTTGAAATGGTTAGAGATTCTGAAAGATCTAATTCTAAAAATTGGCCTTTGAATTTTTTCTTTCTGTCATTTGTGCTAGATGGCATTAACACTATCATATGAACTCTTATTCCAGTCAGTTGCTCCATTTCATTGAATGCATCTAGATCATTCAGAGTCTAGACATTGTTTTATATATTTCTTAGTTGTGATGTATACAAAATCTATAATTTTGCTTATTTCTTTTTCTTTTTTAATTATATTTTAAAATTTTCTTTTCTTTCTTTCTTAGTTGTGATGTATAGAAATCTATAATTTTTCGTATTTCTTTCTTTTATTATATTTTAAAGTTTTGTTTTCTTTCACGAGTTGTCAAGTATAGAAATATTTGTTTTTCCTTCAATGTTGTTGGCTAAAACTTAGAACAAATTTGAAACACATTGTGAATTACGGAGACAAGCTAAGATTTAAACATTTCGTTTGTTTTGAGATTGAAGGCAGTTGCATGCTGTCAAGTATGCAGGGCTGTATGTTTGTGCAAGATATTGCAGATACAGGTCTCAAATGAAAATTACTGTTTTTTGTAACTATGATTGCAACTTGCTTCTCAGTCAAAATGAAAGGAGAAGAAACTAAATTAAAAATCCTTATGTTGTTACAGCAATGATTTTTTATGTTGTTTCCAGTTAAAACTAAAATCTTCTTATTATAAAATTGTCTTGAACAAAATAAATATTTTGGGCCTTGCTTTGAAGGCAATAGTTTACTGGTGTTTAACATATGCGGCCTTCCTAAATTATAATTGTTGTTTTGGGTTTTGCAGAATATTACAGACCAAAGTTTGTATCTCCTCGCAAATCATTACAAGGAAATAAAGCATTTGAATTTGACCAGGTAGTTGCAGTTTAGCATCTCATTTAAGCTTTTAAACAGTATCATGTATTGATCATTGCTGTTTCTGGATTAGATTGTGTGAGAGTTTTTTGTATCAACGCTTTGGATCACACTTCGTAATCCCTCCTACAGCTCTCTATTATCCTGATGATGGGTCATAGAGTGTGATCTGAAATGTTGATACAAAAAACTCACACAATCTAATCCAGAAACAGCAACGATCAATAGTATGGATTGTGGAAATCTGATATCATTAATTAGTATCGTCAATTGTGTATTGTTCATTTTTCTTCCTGTTTCTCTTTAAATGGTAAGAATCATTAGGTGGCTTGAATGATGGCATCGAGACCAAATATTAGTTCATTTCCTGTCAAGGCCTAAGGTAACTCGAGAAAAATAGAAATTCCAAGAAAGTATTTCTGTTTTTTATTTAATCTTTTAAACAACATGGTTGAACACAGCAGAATGTCCACCACATATAATGAAGGAAATTATCTAGAAGAAATTATGGTTTGTGTATTTGTGAACGAGCACAACTTAATAATATAAAGCAGGAGTGCCATCATTGATATCTTAATTAATTTACTTGGTATTCAAATGCATTCAGTATATAATAGATTTGTTGATGGAGAACATTATACAGAAAGAAAGAACTCATACATACAGAAGTGGTGATGGTAATTCTGATGGTTAACACAACAATTCAATCATACCTAAGCAACTTTACTATCCTGAAAACTAATGGAAATAAATGCATTACATGGATGCATATATTTTGTTATCAGGAATTTGTATTATTCATGGTGATTTACAATGACAGCCCTTGAGACAACAAAATCTTACTCTATATCTATTCTCTCTTTAGTTTGGTCGGCATCCTTGACAACAGCTAGGTGATAGGGGCTGTGTGAGCAGATGTGAGAGTAGTTGTAGCAAGGAAGTGGAACACAAACGTACTAAATTACATAGCATAGGTGCCACATTCAAATGCAAGTTGACTTCTGAAATGCTACCCTTCATTGGTTCTTTCTCTCCAGTTTCTAATAAGCTCTGCTAACTTTGTCCAAGGAAAATAAAAATAACAGAAAAACTGATTTGCATATATATTTTAGTTATCTGATTATTTTGGTAAGTTGAGGGTTGTAACGGGTCCCCCACTCATAGAAAAACAAACTCAGAGTGCAATGTTAAGACTTTGCAAAACTGTGTTCAGGGCCCAATTTTTCATTATACCATCAGTTGACTTTTTTCAAGAGCACACAAAGCTAACATCAACCAGCTCCATGGCACTATCAACTAATCTTTCTCCAGATCCTTCTTAGTAGAAATATTAAATATCAAGGCTAGCCATGCAAATACTGTCAGAAGATGGGAAGCCAGCATAAACAAAATTTGCCACCTCTGAAATAGGCAAAAGATAACATACTAGATTTCAAAACTCTAAGTTATGAAAACAGATCACCAGGCCTGCAACACCACTACAAAAACACAAATCTTCAACTGCACTCTCTTTGAACCTCACCTGTGGGATACCTGCAGCAACCAGCAAAGTCTTTGACAGAGCTCTGGCCTTCCTCTGAAGCTACTCCTCTGGCGTGAAGAAACATCAGCTGTAGACAGACCGACTACCTCGACTCCCCCAGAATTAGCAGCACCCAGATTTTGAAAGCCTTCATTAACTTATCAATCTCTGCATTAGAATGCACATACATGAACTTCAATTTTTGTCTGGACCTCTATAAATTTCAGTGAGATCCTCATCCAGGTCAGTCCTGGCAGCAAATTCTTCTTCCAAAGGCCTATCATCATCTAGGTCATTGCCATTATCTCCACTGGTTCAATCCCCTGTCTCCTTGTAGTTTTAACAAGATGTTGCCTAAGCATTGGCAAGGTGCGAAGGATCCCTAGAGTGGGTGTTCTCTACTTCTATAATATTTTGGTATCTGATGAACTTGTTTAGACCCATTTGATGCTTTATGATTATCCATAAACATGCCACCATGTTCTTCATCTCTGTTTTGAACCAGGTAATTTCCTTGTCCTTGTCCTGCATATTCTCTGCTGAGTTGTGACCTTGTAAATCCTCCCATGAAAGAATTTCTGCTAGCTTAGCTGTCCAGTTAGCAATCCACTGAAATACTGCCTTCATTACCACCATGTTAGCTAGATTCTATAAGAATTTCCTCCGCAAAGAGGCTCTGGTTCTATTTTTGCCCTATGCAAGCCCATCCAACCCAATTACTGCCTTGATCATAGGCAGAGTGTCTGTATCATCATCCACTTAGAAGGTGCTTTTAATAATTCTGTTTGAAACAGCTCCAGCAATTGGGTCTCTCTGTTACTTTTTGTAATGTCCCCATTTTTACGCCATGGTGTTCTGTGAGTTTTGGCCAGTTTCTGAGGTTTCTTTATAAGCTCAAGGTGAGTTTGGGGAACTTGAAATGTCCACGCCTGATTTTTGTTTGTGTCTGTTTATAGAGAAAGACGGATATTGCAGAATGTGTTTGTTTTCAAGTTCCATTCAACATGTTGTGGCATACATAGAAATCTTTGCATAGAAAGGAAATGATCAATGTATTTGCATTATATCATATTAAACCATTACAAATCATATTGGCATTGAACAATAATTGAAACCAGACTTTAGAAGTTTATAGCAGACCCGATTACAGTCATAGAAAGTACATTTCTCAGTCATACAATGAGCAGCAAATGCATATAACTCCTCATGGAAGACACCAAATGCATGAACCATCAAACCCCAGCCTTTTCCTTTGCATTGACCATCATTCAACTGTGACATGACACCAACAACAGTGTGTTGCAGACCCCTGAAATGCAGAATCAGATTTTCAGACCAAGTCCAATGCCCAATGAATTGGTACGGCTCCCTAGGAGGGGTGATCTGCTTTAATAAATCAGTCCTTCACCAAACAATGCAAATGCAGGCTCAAAATGAGGCACCCAGCTGCAAGGAATCCATAGAATCATCACCCAAAATGATACTCTTCCCCCACACGGAGTTATGAGTAGTTTTGTGTTTCCAGCTACTCAGGAAATGTGCTTTTCCAGAACTCAGAAAGAGTATATCAGACCTCTGAAAGTGAATTCAAAACAGCTCCAAACACACTCCAAAAGATGCAAATCGTTTTTCAAACCAAAATCTCCAAACCCACTCAAAATACTGAAAATATCCTCATTGTATCCACGCCAAAATGCTCAATCAACAAGCCAAAACCACTGTAATCCTTCAAACCAAACGCCAACCAGCTAGGGTGGGTCTTTCACCACCGAAACCAACAACTTTAGATGAGGGTTTTCATCCTCAACCAGCTGAAAAGGGAAACCTAGAAGCAATCCAACAGCATCATGTTATGTTGTCAATTCAAGATAACCAAATGAAGGCCCAAAGCGTGAATATATAGAAGATGAGGGGACATTAGGGCAACACTTTTCAAATTCCAACTTTTCCCTCCAAGATGCTTCGCCTCCCTCATGAAACCTTTTACTTTATTTTTAATTTTTCCCTTATGCCTCCCCAAACATGGCGTTCACTTTTGGAGGCTAATATTTAGCTTTTAAAAACAACTTGAAGTCACTTTTTTGCTAGGCATGAGTCAAGGGGGGTCTTTTATGAACACGCCACCCTCACTTAAGTTAAAGTAACTTTATAACAAAACTTAAGTGACAAATAATAAATATTAATTTGATCACACTTAGAACTCACCAAAGCCATAACATGAAATATTGCATTGAATTGTTGGAGAAATAGAGGCCAAGACCAGCTACTAAAAGTAGCACTTACTAAAAATAGCAAATTGCTAAAGATAGTAAATGTGTCCAAACACCAAATGGCTCAATCTGAAAAGCACTGAAACTTACTAAAAATAGCAAGTTCTAAAAATAGTAATCCCCGTCAAAAAACTTAGAAAACCTTCACAATGCTCAACACAAGACTCGAGTCCCCTAACCCTATCCAATTAACCTATGGGAACCTTGGAATAGAATAATGGAAAGCTCATATTGATCAGGTGCAAGAAGGGGACATTACAGAACTCCAAAGTTCTTGGAGGATGCAGTGGCGACAATTCATGGGTTCTTTTGTTGGCATTGAGCTTAGTGGATGATATTGGTCTGAATGACACTCTCCACAGTGTTTTCAAACAATTGGGGTGTTCTCCAAACTTCTTGGAGATCACGTCTATTTTTAGCAAGTCACCAAAATGACTTCATTCATTCATCTAGTGCTTTTGTATCTCATTGATGCAGTTAAAGTTGAATTCCAAGGTGGTTCGGAAATTCTCATCACTTGGGGTAAAATATTTTAATATTTCACTTAAGTTGTAAGGTTTAAATTATTATTTTTCGTGACTAAAGTGTTATAACTTTTTGTAAAGTCAAAAATGCCCCCAAGTTGGATGCCTAGGTTGAAAAAGGGGGACGTTGCACATGAGGGAGGATATTATTTTAAAAAGGCATTTTTCAAAAAAGGTGAATTATTTTATTATTTCAAATTGTAATATCTCCCTTAAAAGCTATAATAGGAGGTGTGGGGTAGCTCATTTGGGGTAGGGTTTTTCACCAAATTTTCTTTCCAATTTCTGTTTCTTTTCCCTCACAATGCATAATAATATGAAAAGCAAGCCTTTTTCTCTTTTACATATACCCAAAAATAAAACAAAGCTTTTTCTTTTTCCCCATATTTCACTTAAATCATTATCTAAAATAGATATTTCCAATGATTAGAAGTTAATCTATTTCCCAAGCACATAATCAAATACAATTCTTTTGTACAAATTAAATAACATAATTATTATTTCAAAGGGATTATTAAACCTTTTGCACATACCAAGCAAACACTAACAATATTAAAATAATGCAAGACACATTCATAGGTCTAACACATGGTGATCCAAAATTGTAGTTGATTCGGATAAGGTTTCCATGGCGTTTGACAATACAAAGACTAGTTAGGTGAGGTGGCTACTAATATCCATGTGAACATTCTCCACATGCCAACCATTTGTGAAACACTTGTAAATTCTTGCACACAATCAAATGTTATGCGCATTTACCAAATATGTAACAATAGCCGAAGCAAACGATAATATCACACAATTAAATAATAAGCATCTAATAAGCATACTTTATTCATTCAAGAAGTTTGATTCCATGCAATTAATTCTTTAAAGAATAACTTGAAGGAACTAGGTCTACTCGCCCCACATATCATTAAATGATAACAGTGAAGTTGAAACACCAATCCATATACACACACATATATAAAAGTCTTATATTCAAATATACATATATCAAATATCCAAAAATACAACATTGGTATCCACAAGCGATCACCAATTCACAATACAAAATAATACATCATAGTATCATATAACTCCAATACTCTAAAACATGATGAAGAGAAGGGCACAAGCGCTTATCTGCATTACAAGAATTCTTCTAGATGTAGAACTCTAGGGAAAAATGTCCCAAAGAAGGTGATTGTAATACAACTTTTTTTCATTTGTCTACCAACATTAGAAGGTAGTAAAATAAAGTGGTATAGATTGAGCTTCTAGGAGGATAGAGGATCATTGATATGGGAGGCATTTGAAGTGAAGGTTTAAGAGTTTTTTTAAGGTACTTCTTTTGAGCACCTCTTTGGAGGATTGGGGGGTAAAGGACTTCCTTCTTGGTAACATTCCAAGCTTAGTTATGAAGGATCTTAATGGGACCTCCTTAACCCACAACAATGGAAGAAGTTTGGTCGACTAACATTTCTTTGGGATCTAGAAAGGCCCCAGGCCTAGATGGGTTCTAGGCTAGTTTCTTTCAAACATTTTGGCACATTGTCAATTTAGATATTTGGTTAGCAGCTAAAGAATGTAGAGTCAAGAGAGTTATGCTGAAGGGTTGCAATGCCACCTTTTTGGCATTGATTCCTAAGGTTCAATTTCCTCCGTATTTTGATGCTCTTTGGCCAATTGTGTTGTGCAATACTATCTACAAAATTGTCACCAAGGTGATGTAATGAAGATTAAAGAGGTGAATCAACCACATCATTTCAGCTGAATAGAGTGGGTTTGTGGCTAGAAGGTAGATCTTTTATGGCATAATTGTAGTGTAGGGGGCCATTCACTCCATGAAACTTAAAAGGAAAGAAAGGGGCGTTATTAAAATTGGACATTAACAAAGCCTATGATAGAGTTTAATGGAAATTTTAGATAGCATTCATGAGAGATTTGGATCTGTGGAAGGATGGAGAAGATGGGTTTAAAGTTGCATCTCAATAGTTTCCTTTTTGGTATTAATCAATGGGATACCAACACATTTCTTTGAGGGGTGGAGAGGCCTACAATAGAGGGATCCCTTCTCACCTTTCTTATCCTCCAATTGTAGCAAAAGCTTTTGGTTGAGCCCTTAAGGCAAAAGTAGGTATAGGTTTGCAAATCCTGATCAAGATGGAAAACATCACACATCCACAATTTGTAGATGATACATTGTTGTTTAAAGAGGCCTTAGTTAGAGAGGTGAAGGTCATTAGGAAGCTATTGAATTTGTGTGAACATGCAATACGGTGAAAAGTCTTTAAGAGAATCTAAGATATATGTCTTGAAGGATCATCCGATTATGGGGAGAACTCCTTGAACATTTTTAGAATCTTAAAGTTTGACTATTGAAAATTTCCTAGTTCATATTTAGGAATGCCCTTAATAGAACAAAAAGCTTCTATTGAGGATTGGAAAGCCTTGGTGGATAAGATGCAGAACAAACTCTCTTCTTGGAAAGGCAAGTGGCTATTGTTAGCTTGTTGGTTTCTCTTAACTAAGAATTCTCTCTCGGCCATTCCTATATATGTCATGTTAGTATTCAACATTCTAGGAAAGATTGCTAAAGCCATAACATAAAAACATGGGGATTCCTATGGAGTGACACAGGGGAAAAGAGAAAGTTCAACCTGGTCAAATGGGAATAGATACGCAAAGAGAAAAAGGATGGATGCCTAGGGCTCATGGACTGCAAAAAAATGAATAAAGCCCTTGGTATGAAGTTGATCAAGAGGATGCAAATAGAAAATGATAGACTATGGAGTGAGCACTCAATTCCAAATATGTGAATCTCGAGGAGTATGGAATAATCCTTGCCATTGCGTCCACTCCTTGTGTGTTGGGGATTTGGAATTTCTTGAGAACCTATTGGACTTTAGTAGTAAAGGAATTTAGATGGAAAGTGGGAAATATTTCTTTATGGGAGGTGGTGTGGATTTTGGATAAATCTCTCAAGGAGACTAAGGAGTTGATCTTTGGCTTGTTGGTAGACAAGTGTGTCAATACATTGTGGATATTAATAGATATACAAAATGAGTTGATCTTCATCCATCTCTAGAATTGGCCCTAGTGGTGGAGTGATTAATGGAACTCTTGAGAAGATGGGCAATTCCTTTAAGCATTTGAAGGAATGACCTTGTGCAAAACGGCAGCCCATTAGGCATGGTGATGGTTCATTTGGTTTATGTGTCTCTTTCTTACTAGTAGTTGGAGCCTAGCACCTCTCTTGGCGAGAAGGTTGGTATAGGCATGGACTTCCCAAAGCCAATGCATTCTTGTGGCATGTGACCAAGGGCTGAGTTTTGACTTAGGATAGGTTGAGCATCTATGATTGGTTGGGCCCTTCTTGATGTGTTTGGTGTTGAGATTAGGAAGAGACTAATGAACACATTTGATCACTTTCTCTTATGTGGAGAAGTATTTGCAATGGGTTTGGAAAAGTGGGATGCCCCATGGGTGTTGTCAACATGTTTTGTTGACCTTCTATCAGGATGGAAGTTAAAAATCAAAAGCTCTAGATTGAAATTGTTGTGAAATCTTTTGTTGGCTCTAATCATATGGATGAGAGAAACAAAAGAATATTCGAGGACAAGGAAAGACTGATGGAGGTTCTTTGAGACAAGGTAATTTTCTTTATACAGGAATTAGGGAATTGTGGAGATTCTAAGCTATGGAGCCTCGATCCAGAGGAGGTTAATTAGGTAGAGGCCTAGTTAAGGATTCATTGGCTTCAAAAACTTCTCCCAAAATGGAAGTCTTTAGTTCCTCAGAGCATTAAATGGAATCCACTAGATTATGTATGGATCAAAATAACCTCAATAAAGTGGCCAAAGGCGATTTTGGACTTGTTAGGGGTGGTTGTGTCTTTTGGGATTCTCAAGGACAACCCTTGCTTATAATAGCATTGGATTTTAGTTAGCTTGTTCTATGTAAACTTCCTCTTCTAGGTTTCCATTTAAGAAATCAAACTTGACATCCATTTGATAGACTTTGAATTTCTTATAAACAGAGAAAGCTAGAAACATTCTTATAGCTTCTAATCTAGCAACTGGTGCAAATGTTTCCTCAAAGTCTATACCTTCCACTTGTGCATATCCTTTGCATACCAACCTTGCCTTATTCCTTACAACAACTCCATCTTCATTGAGCTTGTTTCTAAAGACCCATTTAGTACCTATCACATTCTTGCTTGGGGGTCTTGGAACTAATTCCCAAGTTTTATTATTTTCAATTTGATCAAGTTCTTCCATGGCTTTTATCTAGCTCTCATCCTTGTTGGCTTTAACGTAGCTCTTGGGCTTTATTTTAGATAATAGTGCAAAGTTTACTTGCTCTTTATTCTTTCTAACTCTCCTTCTTGTCTGAGCATCAAGGTGTCCAGAAAGTGTCCCTTTGCCATTGATGTCAAAGGGGGAGAGAATCATTAAATGCTTTGATAAAATGTTTGGGCCTGCTCAAAGGGGGAGAAAAGAGACAAATGTTTTGACAATTGAACCTTGACTGCTAAGGGGGAGAATAGTTGCAAATGCTCTTTGTTTATCAGAGGGAGATATGCCTAAGGGGGAGAATGGTTGCTGTGCAAATTGGTCAATGCTAATGGTTGTGTAGAGCATTTAGTTTTGCCATCGATGACAAAGGGGGAGATTATTGGCAATATGATTGTCATTGATGTCAAAAGGAGATCTAAGTGTTATCAGATGAGGAGTTCTTGATTGTTGTCAAAAGGGCTTCATAAGGAGGTCAAAAAGAAAGATGGTTTGAAGTTGCAGAGCAAGCCTTGAAGAGTTGCAGAAGCTCGGGCATCAGGCCTCAGGTATAATGAGCCTTGCTCAAACTGATCACAAATTACCCTTAAATTGCAGCTTGGAATTTTGTCAAACAAATGACATGTAAACTTGTAACTTGCTGGTCTGATTGTTTCAGTCTGATATAAATGTTTTTCCAATGATAACCAATGCATAAACTACTTGCAAAAGACTTCTATGATGACTAGACGAGGACCTAGATGCAATGCAGATTTCTTTTTATGTTTTCAAATGCAATAGATGAAGTTTCATGAGCTAAATATGCAGCTACAGCTTTTTGACATTATGTCGAACAGTTGGCATACATCCTCTTACACAATTCAAATGAATTAGATTCAAATAGAGAACTCCCAGCTTCAAATGTTTTATTGATGATGCAATCTTCTTACAATGTAAATGGGATGAAATTGCCAAGACTCTTGGCTTACATACATATGTCAAAATGCTTGAATCAGATATGAGCTTTCTCCTACAGCAGTACCAACTAAAATGCATCTAAATAACATGAAATATAATGAAATAACACAAGGGAACCTGAAGCTTGATGGTGCCTTGAATCCCCAATGAAGAAGCAATCAATATCTTGTGAGTTGAAGACCTTGAGAAGCCAAATCAAATTTTTGAAGAAGTCGCCCCTGTTCTGATATGAATGAAGAAATAAAATAATTCAGAATGATTCCAAGCCTCCAATAACTCCAAACACAACCAGCAAGCACCTAGAAATTGAGCGCTCCAATCCCCAAGAGAAATCGATGCATATATGAGCTCCAATGAATTTGAATGTGTCTCCAATGGTGTCCCTGTTTGCTTCAGATTTAGCTTCAAAAATTCTTCAATAAAAATCTGATCCTCTTCAAATAATTGATTCCCCAAATGATATTCTTCAATGCAAATTGTCTCCAATATTATAGTCTTCAAAATTGGCCCTTGGCCACAAATTTTTCCCAATGAAGTGACTGAAGTATCACCTCCAATCTGCAACCCTTCAAGAGATATTTCACTCCCTCAGTTATGCAATCAATGTGAGTTATCGTTCCCAAAGATCAATTGATTATCTACCGACCACTTGGCTCTACAAATGCTCAAGAAGAAATCACCAATCATCAACATCAAATCTGGATGGTGAAGAATGAAACCTCAATGTCTATTTATGCCTTTCTTCTAGAGGTCGGCCTCAATAAAATAATATTATTTTTTGACTTCTAGAAGATTCCAATATATTTTTAATTATTTGCACTTTATAAAATATGAAAATATAATATAATTAATAAAGTGCATCTCAACATCAAATTATAACATAAGGTTTCCATAAATAGAAATAATAATGATATCTAATGGAAACCCTCAATCCAATCAAATATTGAGCCAAATAATCACCGAATGACTGCCATATGACTCTCTCACTATGCCTCATTAGCCTGCGAGAGCCACTAATAGGCTAATCCTCCAATATGTCAATGTAAACTAGAAGGGGACATTACATCAGGCTTACCTTATATCACTTGCTAGAGAAGAAAAGAGTTAGTCTTTTTGAGCCAAGTTCGATCAAGCTTTGGACTTTGGGCTTGAGGTTTACTCTCTACTGTAGGTGTTTGGACTTCGGACCTCGGTCATACCTTATATCGAATGCCTCGAAGGAATGAAGAAGAAATGAGTTAAGTCCAAAAAAGGCGTCAAGCATCGGGTTTAAGGCTTTACTCGTTACCTTGTTGGGCGTTGGGGGTCAGTGTTAAGGTTTACGCCTTAACACAAAGCGAAGTATGAAGTATGCGGGAAACCTGAACCTTGACACCCAAAAAGGTTTCGGTGTTTGCGGGTCGAAGATAAGGCTTGTGCCTTATCGTAATGTTAAGGAAGGAGAATGATGGAAGTCCGAAGGCTGACATCTAAAAGGGTTAAAGCTAGCGAAGGATGGTTTTGGGCATTGGAAGGTGGAAGGATGTCTTATTGCTCATAACAAAGATGGTAAGCGGTAAGTTGGAAGAGCGAACCCCGACTTTCGACGACTCAAAGTATTGTTTGGTGTTTTGGAGTTAGGAGGTATGTCTTGGGCTTGCGAAAGGAGTGAAGATGGTAAAGGGTAAGGAGGATACCCAACTCCTGAATCCCGATAGGTGTATAGGGTTTCAGACTTCATTGTTTGGGCTTGCTCTTTGAGTTTTGCGAAGCACTTCAAGCGGAAGGTAAGGGTGATTCACTAGTTGAGAGATATGCTGAGATTTTTGATATTTTAATAAAAATCTAGATTGTGGCTATTCATAGAATGTTAAGTAGAATGTTTTGATATGATTTGATAAGTTGGACATACCTGAGGGGTTTTCATGAACACAAGGAGAGAAGAGCTGATATATCTAGGGAAGAATAACCCAAAACTATTTTGGAGGGAACATCAACCAAGAAAAGAACACATATAGAATAACATATCAGACACTTAATGGTTTGAATATGCAGAAAACTTGTATGAGCAGGAGTTAGGAGTTGAGGACCACCCCTCCAACGCCCCTCCCTCCAACCAAGGTCAACACGACAATGAAATTATTCACTTTACAAGAGGTTAAGGAAGGTATTAATAAACTGGAGGTAGGAAAGGCTAGGGACATGGTTGAGCTTCAGATTGAATACCTAAATGAGGGATGAAAATCCTCGCCCCTCACATTGTAAAAATATTCAACATCATTCAACATGGGTTTCCAAGAGATTGGTTCACCAACTTAGCAATGCCCCTCTTAAGAATGGGGATGTTAACAATCCTTCCAACTATCACACCATCATGATCATTCCTTTGTTTGTGAAGTTGTTTGGCAGCATGGTAGAGCACATAATTAACAAGCGGGCAGAAAAAGAAGAAAAGAGAGCAAAAGGACAAGAAAATTTCAGACCAAAGCATTCAACAATTGATCATAGAATCACATTGAGACATATCATTGAAAAAGTATAGAAAGAGAAAGAGGAAGCTTTTTGCTGTTTTGCTGATTTAAAGGAGGCTTTCGACATGGTTCTTAGGAATAAGTTATGGTGTAGAATGAAGAATCTTGGTATCACAATGCAAATTAAAGCAGTTGTCCATAGACTTTATGAAGAGATTTAGGTAAAAATTAGAACTCAAGCAAATTCTATAGAAAGTTTTTGGAGCAACATTGGAGTTAAACAAGGATGCTTGCTAACTCCTACACGTTTTGGCTTATATATTGACAAACTTGAAGAATGGTTGAATTTGAAAAGTGGGGATGGTGTTCTTTTGGGGGAATATGTTGTTAGGTTTCTTTTGTACATCGATGATCCTATTTTGATTGCTATGTCTGCTCAAGGGTTACAAGGGTATTTGTGTGCCCTTAAGCACTTTTACAAAGATATGGTTATGCAAGTTAATATTAGCAAGACCAAGATCATGATCCTCCAATAGAAAGAAAAAGAATCAGTTCAACTTTCATTTTGAAGGAGGGATTCTAGAGAAAGTAATAGAGTATAAATATCTTGAGATCAACTTCAACAAGAAGTTTAGTTGGGAAGCTTGCAGATGGAAGAGAACTTTCGGAGGGTGGAGAGCATTTTTTGGCCTTCAAAAATAGATGTAGAGAGGCAAAGTTATGGGATTGGAAAACTATTTAGATTCTATTTGGGCTATTAGTGATTTTGGTGGTATCTTATGGTTGTGAAATATGGGCTAGTAGCACTTAAGACATGAAATGAATGCAGATAGAGAGAATCCCAATGCATGATCACAAGCAGATTCAAGTTAAAAACTTCAGTACCCTATTAGATTCTTTTAGTTGAAATGGGTACAATTCCTATTGAAGCCATTGCTATGGTGCATCTTGTAAGACATTTAAAAAAAATCAAGTAGATATAGGCAAATTGCTGGCCCAATGTTGTCTTTAAAGATGTCTAGAGAAAAAGAAAGAAGCTGTGGATGAAGCAAATGTATAGGTTGATGAACAAATGGCACATTCACTTGAATGCTTACCCTAATAATGGCAAAGAAATTTAGACATTTCTTGTAGATAAATTTCACAAGTCTATGGGAAAAGGCATTAGGGATAAAGAAGAAATATTACCTTGAGGAATTCAACCCTACTTCTGACCATCAATAAAAGGCCTATTTAAAGGCAAATATCCTATGGAAAGCAAAGATTCTCATAGCCCAATTGAGGACTAACTCACATTGTCTTTGGTGTGAAACAGGTGGATGGAAAAGGCCAAAAGAGGTATGGGAATAGAGAGTTTGTGTCTTTTGCATAGTTGGGATTGTGGAAACATAAAAACACTTTATTTTGGAATGTAAAGCTTACAATTACATCTAGGTCAAGTACTAGAGTAATTTAGCAGCAACTTCATTTCAAGATCTATTCAATGTGAAGATGGTTGAGAGAATGAGGGAGCTCATCATCAAATTGAATAGCAGAAGATCAGCACTTCAAAAAGCGAAAATGGCAGGGTCTGGTGTCTCATAGGCTACTTTGGCCTTGTGAAAAAAAAATTCTATTCTATTCTTTTCTACCCCTAAGAAAAGGTGTTCATTTCAGTTTGTTAAACAACTTTTGTAGCAGTATATTAATGATAAACACAAGTTGCTGTTATGAAGACATGGCTGCTGTGCTCATTACTAATATTTTGCTGGTTAGAAGATAGGCTTAAATCATGGAGAAGTTTATTGATCAGGGAAATTTTGTTATACTGAACATTTATTTATTTATTTTACATTTTTTTTCTGAACATTTATTTGAAGCCTTTATTGTTTAAAGTTTGTTTGTATGTTACTGTTGGCTTAAGAAACCCAAACATATATTAAATAAATCATCGCATGCAATGACCATATAAATGCTTTAGGTAATAGTGAAAGGGAAGTGTATATGTTGAAAAAATAATATTTTTCCATCAAAAATATAATTTTGTTGTTCTGCTGATGAAATATATTAACTTAAGGTAGTAGAGAACCGTTTTTAGTGCAAGAACATAAGGGTTTACTTGTGAGACTGCATTTGTTAATGGTCATTTGTATGTTTAGTTACTTTTGTGTGATTTGATTTAGTTTATTATAGATATGTTTGTGTTTGAACATGATTGCTATTGTAAACAACAATTATAATATATGTGGGCCCATATAAGCAAAAATCACGAAAAAGATTGCGATTATATGTGATCACAGAACGGCATGTTTGTCGATTTTTCCCCTATTAAAATCGTGATTTTTAAATAAATCATTGAATGCATTTTTGACCGATTTTAACACGATTTTAACCTGATTAAACATGATTTGAAGGTTCTTTATTGCACGACAATGATTTCAACATTTTTTTTACAGATTGCAACATCTTTTTTTTAATGTAATTTAACTTGCTTCTGGATTTGATTGTGTGTGAGTTTTTTCATCAACGTTTCAGATCACACTCCGTGATCCATCATCAGGATGCAAAGAGAGCAAGAGGAGTAAAAATGATAAGTAGCAGACCCAACAATGCCTAAAAAGGTTGGAAAGAGGGAGGAGAGATAAGGGGGCACAAGAATCAAGACACAAAGAAAAAATAAATAAAGAGATTAAGGAAAGGAAATTGGTGAAAAATAGGAAAAAGATAAAGCCAAAAAACAAGAATTAGAACCAACAAAAATGAAGACTTAAACATTTAAAGAAAAAACAAAAAATAAGAACCAAGATACCCATATCACCTATTTTATGCATTAACCAATTGAAAAAAATGCAACACAACAAAGCAAACACTTACAAAATTATCGACCAAAAAATGGAAAATATAAAGAGTAAAGAAACAAAGTAAATCCCAACCCAAATTACCAACAAAAGAAATTTGAAATCAAGACACAAAGAAGGAAGAGACGGAAAAGAACAAAACCACTACAAATCCACAAAGCAAAACCTCAAAAAACAAATAAACAAATAAATAAAAGCTAGACAAAAGATCAAAATAAATAAATACGAAACTAAAGAAAAAGAAACAAACCGAATAAATAAAAACTAGAGAAAAGATCAAAATAAGTAAATACAAAACTAAAGAAAAAATGATCACAAAAGAAAAGATATACTTTTATATATATTTATAACACACAAAAGTATATATATATATATATATATATATATATATATATAATGGAGCAAAGAACTCAAAAAATCCAACTTAAAAGAGGACTTGAAGGAAAACACCACACTAGTAAAAAATAGAGATAAAAATATCAAAATAAAAACATACACAACTGAAGAAAAAGCAAATATATATATATATATAAAGAAGACTTGAGGGAACAAGCCAAATCAACCAAAGAAAGAACAATGAGAAATAAATAAGTAAATACAAAGCTAAAAGCTTAAGCACAAAAATGTGTATATATATATATATAAACGGAGAAAAGAACTCAAAAATCACTAAGAGACACAAAAATAAAGGACTAAAAACATAATCAACTAGTAAGAAACTAACCAAAGGATTTAGAATATTTTAACAAATTTTAAACAGATACCAAAAAAAGGAAGAACTAGAAAAGAAAAAAAGAAGAAGCTCCCAACTGAATGCGAAACGAAGAACTATAAAACAATCGACAAGCCCGGTTGAGGGGAGAAGAGAGAGAAAGGTTGGGAAAACAAGGAGAGAAGGGAAGGGAACACCAAAAAGGTGGGAGAAGGCCAGGAGACAAGAGGAAAGAGATGACTCTCGAGAAACCAAAGACTAGGCAAGCTCAACGGATCGGGAAGCAAGGGGGGAAGAGATGCAAAGAGAGGAAGAGCGCAAGAAGAAAAAGGAGGAAACTAGGGAGAGGAAAGAAGGAGAAGCCAAAGTAGCAAGTCAGGAAGAGGGGTGATGGCAGTTCCTAAGGTTAGACAGAAGCGGTTGCCAAGAAATGCTTACGCTCCATCCTTCATCACGGTTGAGGTTGGTGGGGTGGTTGCCGATTTCAATGGCTTCCTTAAGCTTTCTCTTGAAAAAATTATCTTCTTTGAACAAAATTTGGGTGTTTTCCAAACATATATGGTGTTTGGTTGAAGAAGAATGCTCAGCAAGGGCAGATTTAACAACCTGTTCATGCCTTATGTCGGCACTATGCTCTCTGATTCTAGTGTTAAACGATTGCCCCTTTCTCCAATGTACGGAGTGCCGCAAGAACAAACCACTTTGTAAACTCCCGAGTCTAGAAAGATGTCTTTGCGGTCTTTAAGTGAAGGGAAGCCATTTTTCAATTTAGAAACAGGTTTGAAAGCACATCGCAAGCCTTTTTTAAGAAGGATTTTGGAGATTTTTTGGGATATGCCTTCGACAAACGGTAAGGTGGCACAAGGGAGAATCTTAGATTGTGAGGAAATTGAGAAGGGGGAGAATTGAGATTTAGAATGGTTGAAAGCTCTATTGATTTGCTTGTTGGTGTACCCATTCAACCTGAAGACTAATCGGAGATGATCCAACTCCTGGTTTAGGTTTTCTTGGTCACAAATTCGATGGGCTCTTGCGGATAGGGTTTTGAGGATCCCAAGCTTTTAGCTAGGGTGGTGATGAGAAGAAGAAAGGAGGTATAAATTGGTATGGGTAGCTTTGTGGAAAACTCGACGTCCTAGGGAACCATCGGATTTTTTGAGGATCGACACATCAAGGAAGGGCAATTGGTTGTCAGATTCAAGCTCTTTGGTGAAGGAGATGCACGACACCATGCTATTAAGGTGAGCATGAAATTCTTCTAACTTGTCGAGGCCATGCGGCCAACAAACATTAGTGTCGTCAACATACCACTTCCACCACTTAGGTTTGAGGGGGAAGGACATCAAAGCCATTTCTTCAAAATGCTCCATATAAAGGTTGGCAATTACCGGTGAGAGGGGGGAGCCCATAGCGACACCGTCAATTTGTTCATAGATAATGCCTTGAAAAGAAAAGAAAATGGATCTGAGGCACAATTCAACCAAGGAGGCGATTTTGCCATTGACTTTGCGTTTGACAATTTCAATAGCATCAGGGATAGGGACCTTAGTGAAGAGAGAGGTAACATCAAAGCTCACAAGAATGTCACTACTCTCTAATCTAATGTCCCGGACGAAGTAGGGTTTGTTTGCATAAAAAATGCGTAGTAGACAAAGTAGGGTTTGTTTGCATAAAAAATGCGAAGTATGGTTTCGCGGTGAAGGCAATTTTTCTTCAAGAACAAAAGTAAAACTCTTTGAAATCATTTTTTATCTATATTTATTTTATATTTATATAGTATTAAAAATATATTAAAATTTAAAATATTTATTGATGTGTATAAATTAAGGTACATTATAATTTTTAATTAATATTAATTATATGTTTTTTAATAAAAACTATTTTATTTTATTTTGGAACATTATTCAATGATTCTTAATTATCTAATTTTGATATAACTAATATAATGACAAATAGAAAAAGTTATTTTTAAAAGCATTTTTAGAAAACAAAGAAGTGCCTGCATACCTAATTTCATTCCGTAAGTGATAAAATTGTGAAAATGACATGCATCATGAAGGTTTATGTGGTTTCAAAGGCCTTAATTTGGGCTTGGTGGTGGGGGCTTTGCCCCTCGACCCCTCCCTGTATCGCGACAGGGAATGTGCTAGGGGCATTTCCCTTTGGCCTTGCAAGGGGTGTTGTCCCTCGACCCTGCTAGGGGCATTCCCCCCAGATCCCCACAAGGGGTGTTGCCCTTTGACCTTGTTGGGGGCAACACCCCAAATCCCCATGAGAGGTGTTGCCCCTAGACCTTGTTAAGGGAAATGCCTCCAGACCCCCACGAGGGTGTTGCCCCTTTACCTTGCTAGGGGTAATGCCCCTAGACCCCCATGAGGGGTGCTACCCATTGACTTCGTTGGGGGCAATGCCCCGAGACTTCCATGAAAATGACATGCATCATGAAGGTTTATGTTGTTTCAAAGGACTTAATTTGGGCTTGGTGGTGGGGCCTTTGCCTCTCAACCCCGCCCTGTATTGCGACAGGGAATGTGCTAGGGGCATTGCCCTCTGGCCTTGCGAGGGGTGTTGTCCCTCGACCCTGCTAGGGGCATTCCCCCAGATCCCCACAAGGGGTGTTGCCCCTTGACTTTACTGGGGGCAACACCCCTTGATCCCCATGAGAGGTGTTGCCCCTGGACCCTGTTATGGTGAATACCTCTAGACCCCCATGAGGGTGTTGCCCCTTGACCTTGCTAGAGGCAATGCCCCTAGACCCCCACGAGGGGTGCTACCCATTGAACTCGTTGGGGCAATGCCCTGAGACCCCCATGAGGGGCATTGCCCCTCAACCTTGTTGGGGGCAATGCCCCCAAACCCCCATGAGGAGCGTTGCCCCTCAACCTTGTTGGGGTTGTTGCCCCCAAACCCCCATGAGGGCTGTTGTCCCTCAACCCCATTGGGCTCTCCATTCACAAAATCCCACTAGTTATTAGGATCTCTTGTCACATAAGAAACTTGATTACAATGAGGGGATGATGAGGAATTGGGATCTAAATCTTGAGTGTGTTGACTTAGACGTTAGTGTAAAAGTTTTAAGACTAGTGGATGGGGAGAAATCCCCCATGGGCTATTTGTATGAAGCCACAGATAGGGTGAAGGAGGTGATTGTAATAGAAAATTGGTAACTTGTTAACATCTAGTTATTATTTATGCACTATGAAGTATGTTTTGTGCAATGCAATGTAATCAGCGATATGAATATAAACAACAAAAATCTATATTCTACAATTTATGAGCTAAACTCTCAATTTTCTTTGCTCTCTATGATTCTATGCTATGTAAATGCCTTTAAATTTCAATGTTCCACGGGGTTTCTTGATGGGGATGAGTTTCAGGGACAAGGAGACTAAGGGCCTAAGTTTGGGGATGGTAGGGGCATGGCGGGGGGACGGCGATAGGGGGGCGGTCAAGGGGTGGCGTTGATATACATATAGTACTTGAAAAACTAGTTATAAAAAGATGTATAAGAATTACATTTCAAATGAAACTTTGGAAAATTAGTAAAATAGTAAAACTGCAAATACTAAAATTTTAAATACTTGAATACTAAATAAAATTTGACAAATGAAAATGTCAAATTGGAGATTTCTATTATAATATTATATCGAAAATATCATAAAGATGATTACAATGAGTAGCATGATACATTGATATCAAAATAAGTACAAAATGTCAAAATGTAGTGAAGGGAGGCCTTTAATCGCTCACTCTTCTCACTGTTTTCTCTCCTCTTCACCTAGCTGTTGCAAAACATGAAAAACCAAATGTGAGAAAATAGAGGATTTGAGAGTGTTTTGTAAATGTTAGAAGCAATGGAGGGGTCCCACTTGCCTTCAGAGCTCGGCCGAAGGCACGAATTTCCAAGTATTAAAAAGAAGTTTTAAATAAAAACACCATTTGCACATCCCAAGCTGAGAGACTTTTGGGCGTCCCTGGGACGTTCTAGAGACTTCTAGGAGTCACCGAGATGTCTCATAGACTTCTAGCCGTCCTCGACATTTTGGTGGCGATGGAGGTACGGAGGGGGGACGTCCCTGACCCGTCCCCATGTCCTAGGGACGTTGCCATTCCGAAAATGTGGGGATTTGGGGGGGAGAGACACGTCCCTGTGGAACACTGTTAAATTTCAAAAACAAGTTCTTGTCCCATTTTCTACATTTTCTATGTTTTTTTAAATCTGATTTTTTCTTGTTTAAATCTTGATTTTTTTCAAAAATCTTATACTTTTGGTTTGCCAATTTTTTCCCCAAAGTATTTTTTCTGCTATTATATGTGCGAATCTTGGAAATCATTCTATTCTTTTTTATATTCATGATTGCTTTAGCAATAGGCTTTTATTGTGTTATGAACTGCTTTCATAATTAGTCCTAAAGATAGTAATATTTGATTCTTGTAGTTTTATTTTCTATCATTTTTTGTAGCCGGTTTTGTTGTTATTTCTTCTAGCATTGTAATTTCTGTAGCATAATATAAGTGTTTTCATAGCTAGCGTTACCCTTATCCACCTTTCCTTTTTAGAATAGCTGCATACATACCACACTCAACCTCATTATTTTCAGCCCTTGTGCATATCACCACTACACATTTTGAAAGCTTATGCTCCTCGATTCACAATGGAATAAATTGAAATTTATTTTTTCAAGTGCATTGGCATTAGATTTAATATCAGATATATTCAATAATGTAGTCCCATAACCAGCTCAATTTTATCCATTCAAAGGTCTCTTGTTGTTGCAAATTTTAGAGCTTTCTTAATAGGCCCAAGCAATAGTTGACGGGTAGAAAGCTTACCCTTTAGCTTCATCACCAAACAATCTCAATTGGTAATCTTGTGCTTTCCCCTCTATATATGTTTTTTTGGAACCAAATCCCAACAAAAGGCATCATGCTCTTTCAAGTTCATGGTGGCATACCTTATGCTTTGGGTCGTCAGTGGATTCAAAATCAAAATATTTCTCTAGCTCAGTATTCTAGTCCAATAATTTTTTTTGGATTTAAGTTTCTTGATTAACTTGGGATATCAAACCTTAGTCTATTTCTTGCCTTCATTATCACTAAGGAAAATATCTCATCAACAAAGAGCTCTTCTTCCAAACTCAATGCGTTATCATCATGTGGTTCCTGATTTAATTGTTCATCATCATTGATATCTGCAACCACAACCATTCCTTGCCTCTACATGGTCTCAATGGCTTCAATCCTAGCGTGAATGTCTTTTGGTGTGTGAGTTATATCATTATCTTGTAGGGCTTTCACATTTTTGCTGTTTCTTCTACCACCTATGTGGGCCATTTACACTTCTAGACCACATGCAATGCAAAGCGCATAAATTGCTTTTGAATGTGGAGCAAACTCACCTCTTTCAAGAATTCGAACACTTGCTTTGATGCCAAACGTTGCAATGCTGGTAACAGGCCAAGTGAACAACTAGTGAATGGATGCACAAAGTACACAACAAAAAGATAAGACGAGATTTAGAGAATTATCACCATGATTATCACAAAATATTGTTACAAAATGATGCTCTTCATTCATAGTAGGTGACAACATGGATGTATAGAGAATTCTTGCAATCCAATAGAGTGATGACCATCAACTTCAATCCACGATTCCTAAATGGTGATCCCCTCATAGCTGATGTATGCACAAACCGCCTCTCTACAACATGAACTACCAAACTCTAGAACTAACACTTTCCTAGTATCTAGTGCCAACCCATTGTCTTCCAATTTGAGGTGTAGGAAAAACACCACCCTATCACTCAGTTTGGTTTCCAAGATGAAAAACCCATTATCAAGAGTGAGGTAGTAACTGCTTCAACTTCCAATGCATTGTTGATCTAATGAAATCATTAATTGATGGTGTCAATACGTTATTTAGGGTGGTGGCTTGTTACATATTTTGACACATAAACTAGTGTGTGCAAAATCACTAATGTTTGGCTAGAAAGATTGCATGTGTAGATGAGAAACCAAATTGCACATACGGTATATCAAGAATGCCAACTTTGAAGTCAACATGTAGAGCCAAAAAATCACACTAAAAGTCTTTGCAAGCCAACCACGCATGTGCACAACAAAACCAATGCACTAGACACAAACAACAAAGAGAACAAAAGAACTTGCACAACAAGAACCTTGCCAAAACATATTTTTGGGTGATGCAAGATTGCACGACCCCTGAGATGCTCTTGCATTATAATGTTTTAAGTTTTAACCAAATTCATTATTTCACTATGTTACATGGGGACGCGACCCCACCCCTCAAACCCTCATCTCCATCCCTTGAGGCGTTTCGGGGACGGGGAGACATTAGGAGACGTCCCCTAGTTGTCCCCCCATTTCCCAGAATTTTCGAAAATGACCTGAAACATGCCCCCCATTTTTGGAAACGGCTACAAAATTGAAGGGGATGGACAGGTGTCCCCATGGCATCCAAAGTCGAACAACTACCAGAAAAAGACATTAAATTTTTTAAATTTTTATTGGCTTGTAAAGGGGTGTGGGGGTCCCACAAACCCTCGCACACCCCTTATACATCCTAAAATCATACTCTTTTCCAAAACAAAAAGCATTTCACTATTTTGCTGTGCCTAGCCACTGCTAGTTTGCTGGTTCAAGTTCAACTGTTCAAGCTGGGTGTTGAAGGGATGAGGAAGGGGGTTTGAGAGGTAAGATTGAACACCTCTCCATTGCATTTTGTCACATTTTGCAAAAGCTTTAAGCCTGAATCAGAATAACAACTGCAAATTTGAAGCCACAGCAGTGTCAACTGTCAAGGTATGCCATTTTTTTTTAGTTTTTTTAAATTTTTGCTTGTTAGAAAGTTTGTTAGTTGTAACTAGTTTTTATTTTAATTTTTTAAAAATGTTTTGGTTTCAGAATTTCAGTTTGCTATCACAAAAAAACACTAAAAAAAAAGCACCAGCTGCAATGCAAGTGATGACAATATGAATGAGGGCAGTGAAGAAAATGAAGTTCAAGTAAACAGAATATCAATAGAACCTTCTTCTCAATCTGAAAATCCAAACTCAGCTTCTAGTGGAACTCCACAAGACCATTTTGCATGTCCCTCATCTCTTCAAAAATTTGCAAAAGGCCCTTTCAACCCCAAAAAACCATTGCTTCAATTTGCCACCAATTTAATAGTCATAAGGGTAAAATACAGGGGGCAGTAGGCATTAGCTATGTCATATTTGCAAAACTGATTACCGTGGGAGTTATACTAGGGTTAGAACCCATCTATTTGGTGAGAGTGGACATGGGGTTAGAGTTTGTGAAAGTATAGCATTGGAACAATAGGTTGAAATGACAAAGTTGGTTGGAGTGAGTGAGGACAAAATAATTGGCGCTACTCACAATAAAAATGGTCATCTATTGATTTACATGACTATTCCAATGTATTAGTTGGAGAGAGTTGTGATAGAGGGAAGATGAAGGCCACTTCTGCTACAAGTGAGAAAAATACAATGATATGATTAATGAATATGCAAAAACATGAGCAAGCCAATGATTAAGTGGCCGAATTTTTTATGCCCATGCTATTCCATTTCATTTGACAAGGTCACCTTATTTCAAAGCTATGTTGAGAGATGCAATGGTAGTTGGACCCTCTTATGCTTCCCTTGGAGAACATAGATTGTGTACCTCCCTCCTTGACAAACAATATTCAATAGTGAACATGTTGATGGAGGAGATGAGACAAACATGGATTAGGATTGGTTGTTCCATTGTCATGGATGGGTGGATTGATATTTGACATCGGCCACTCATTAATATTATTGTTACATGCTTTGTTGGTCCATACTTTCTTAGAGCTATTGATTGTTCTGGGAAATGTAAGGATGTTGATTACCAGTTTGCCATTTTGAAGGAGCTCTTAGAATAGGTTGGGTCTTCTAATGTTGCACAAGTTGTGACAGATTCAACTCGTGTTTGTAAGTTAGCTGGTTTGATGCTTGAGAGTGCTTACAAACATATTTTTTGGACTCCATGCTATGTACATGCTTTGAATACTGCTTTGAAAGACATTGACAAAATAGATTGGGTGAAGGTAGCAGGTATGTAACCATCACACTTCACTTGCACTATTCCATCTTATTAAAAGAAAGAATTCCTCAAACTAGTTGAGACTAGATAGGCTAGCTATTTTATTTTGCTGGAGAGGATGTTGGAGGTGTAGGATGCTCTACAACCCATGGTAGTTTGTGGAGAGTGGAAAAGGTGGGCTCGATCAAAGACAAAAGAAGGGAAGGTGGTGAGAGAAAGAGTGCTTAATGACACTTGGTGGTCCAATATCAGGCAAGAAAAATTGTTTGAGTTTGTACTTTGTTTTACTTTTTTATCATTTTATTTTAAATTTTAAATTTTCATTATTAATAGTGTTAATGTAATAATTTTTAATTTTAAAAATTTTAAATGTTGCTTGTAGATATATTTGCTCTATTATATCACTTGTTGTGGGGGTAATCAGGTATGCAAATATAGACTCTCCTAGCCTTGGAGAGATTTATAAGACTTTTGATAGCATGCTTGATCAAATGAAGAATGCAATTCGTGACAAGGATCTTGGATTTCAATTCTATGAGGAGCATATTAGGCCTATTGTCAAAAGCGGTGGAAACAATGAACACCCCTCTTCACATGGCTGCCTATGCTCTTAATCCAAAGTGGTATGCACCTAGACCTGGCCAAATGCTTCCTTTCGAGGATGATGAAGTGATGGAGGGGCTTATGGCAGCCCTTCGTAAAATGTATAGCACTGAGGAGGCAACCATCCTTCGAGAGCAGTGGCTTCAATTTTCTGATCTTCAGGGTCCTACATTTAGCAAACCAGAGGCTAGGATGGATATGGCCACTATTGCACAAAAAAACCCCATTAGATGTTGGAAATTTCATGGGAAGGACACACTAGAGTTGAAACAAGTTGTTATTCGTTTACTCTCACCGATTGCTAGTTCCTCTGTTGGAGAGAGGAACTAATCCACCTATGGCTTCATCCACTCCATAAGAGAAACAGTCTTACCTCAAAATGAGCAGAAAAACTAGTTGTAGTTCATAATACCTTGAGACTTTAGGATCAGCAAACTACTGAGTATTGATAGATTCCAGCAACATGTTGGGATGTTGATCCTGAAGATGTTAGGCAGATTGACAAGGAGTGCAACCAGGAATGGTCGGGCTTCCATTGGATGATCTACTTCAGGCAGAGAGTGACAGTGACACTGATGGTTCTTTGGATATTGATAGCCTGAATGAGTCACAGTCTCATAGATTGTTGTCTTTTGAAGTTTGAGACTTTCAGTTACTTTAATTTTAATTTTAAAATTTGAACAAAATGCTTTAATAGTTAATACTGTTCTCTTGAATCTCATAATTAGTTTTATTGCTGTTTATAATGCTGTTATGCTACTTTATTGAAGTTTATAGTTATACTGCTGTTATACTATTGCTGTCATGATTTATTTACATATTGATATTTTTGTTATTAGTTATTGACATATCTCTCTCTTTATCTCTCTCTATATATAAATTTATAATATATTTTGAAAAATTCATATATATATATTTGAAAAAATCATATATCACCGTCCCCTCACCATCCCCAAAAAATGGCCCTTGGACTGCCGTCCCTGAAATGCGTCACTTGCCGTCCCCCCGTCCCCATCCCCGAAACACCGTGGAACAGAGTTATTTCATTATCAAATATGCAGTGCATTATTTATTCTAACATATGATCATTACATCATATATAATCAAAACATTCTCTTATGTATATTATTGTATCTTGCATTGGTCTTGTGGTAGTGATGGATAATAATGCTGGTTGTTCCTCTTCTGACTTCAGCTATGGTTTCCTCCTGTTTTGTATTTCCCTTTGGGGTCCTCTCCTCAGTTGAATGTTTATATTTGTTATATTATATTATATGGTTTACCTCCTCTTGTTTTGCATTCTGTTCTTTCATTGTTTTTAAGTGTTTACCTCAGTCGCATTTTCCACTCCTAAGGTTCTTTTTACCCTAGTATTTATATTTTGGAATAGGATTCTCTTATGAGTCCCATTGACCTACCTTTTTCGTTCTGGAGATTAATTTAATTTCCTTATTTAATTCATCTACTATTTCTAACAAAGAGCCAAAGTTAGATACACTAGAATGTGGAATTATAGTTTCATGCATCATGATGACAGGGATGATCTTCCTACTGAGCTTTTACTGGCACATGTACGGATCATTCTTGATGATGATGATGATCTCTTATATGCCTAAATCATTTTTCCCTTTTCATTGTTCCACTTCGACTGATGTTCCTCATTTCTTGCATTGGTTAAAACTTAGAACAGTTTAGTTGCAAAATGGGATTGTTTAGTCTCATTTCTTGATTTTCAATCTTCTAAGCCTAAATGGGTTCACATGAGATGTCCATAAAAAAATGTCATTAGTAACTCTATGCTTTATCCCATACATTCACATAGGCTATGGCATTCTGGATAAAACATTAGTATCTTTAAACATCAATACTTTCTATTACCTTTATTCTAATATATATTTGTTGACTCTCTTTCTGTGTTACTACGATGGTTTCAAGGATCTCTCATGTATTCTCTTCTTGGCTCAGGTGTGTGAAGCTGACTGATGGTGGCTTGATGCAGCTGTTAGACAATTGTCGAAGCATTGAGGATCTGAATCTCTATGCTGATTCAAGGTTCACTGGTGTCCTCTAACTTGTCAACATCATTAGATTGTTGTCCTTGGTTTCAATATATTCTTATTTTTATGATGATCCCCTCTTGCAGTTTTACTGACAAATCTTATGAAAAGATCTCAAATCTTAGTGAATTAAGGGTCTTGGACCTCTGTGGTGCTCAGGTATTTTGCTTTACATATTTGAATATTATATATGTAGTTGAGGTGTGTGTGGAAATCAGTTTTCTATCACATCTTGATCGATTGGTATAATATTTTAGCCTAATTTTATATCTGTTCAAAAGGTACACATATAAAACTCAATATTTAAATATCTTTATGTTTTGTACTGTGTTAGTACCTATCCGATCAAGGTCTTCTATCAATAGCCAAATGCAGGAAGCTGGTATCACTAAATTTAACATGGTAATGCTGTAAAACTTTTCTGTAATCTGTAATCTTTTCCTTGAGTGCAAATGATTGAAATTTTACTCACAAGTGCTTGAAATATTTCGAAGCTAACTATTGTTCCCACAGGTGTGTCTGTGTTACAGATGTTGGTGTCAAATCAGTTGCTCAGAATTGCCCATTCCTTGAGTTTCTTAGGTACAGTTATATGACTTATCTATAGCTAACATTTGAATCAGCTAATTTTTTACTGAAAGATGCCTTTTTAATCCCTTTATGGGAAGGAGGCTGATCTATAATTAAATTTGTGCTTGCCTATATTGTAGCTTGTTTGGAATTTTGGGAGTAACTGATGCGAGCCTGGAAACTCTTTCCAAGTCCTGTTCAGATAAACTGACAACATTGGATGTCAATGGTTGCATTAACATAAAGGTATTTGACTGCACATTAGCAATTATCTTTTTGGTATGTTGGTATTCAATTTGCCTTAGTAAACTGTAACATGTTTTCTGACGTTAATAATTTGTTTGATGTTTCTAATGGTTACAAAAGATCCTCAGAACACTGATTTCCTCTATTTTCTGCAGAGGCGGTCAAAAAGTGAACTTTTGGAGCTTTTTCCCAAGCTTACTTGTTTCAAAGTACATAGCTAATCATTACCAAGCATTGCTCGTAGAGATGCCCTCTTAATACAACTGCTTTGCAAAGTATACCTCTATATCCTTGCTTCAATGCTTACAAGAGTTTTCATTTGGCTTTTTATAATTAAGTCTACTTCAATTTCTTCAACTTCCTTGTATTTTGTCAGAGAGGGTATGCTGCTACTTACCTCTATACGTCTATAGTCTGGGTGGGAGGGTATTTCTTCAACTTCCTTTTGTATTATGTCAGAGAGGGTATGCTGCTACTTACAATGTCCACCTTTTTTGAGTGGTTGCTAGGATTCTACACTCAGTAGAAACCTCAAAACTTGTTTCCTGACAAAACACTGAGAAACTAAAAAAATGAGAACTAGAAATTTGTGCCATGCCATTATAGGTTAAAGACAGATGTAGAACAAGGAAATCTAGTTAGAGAAGTGTATTCAAGGAAAACGTTTTTTGTGTTGACATTATTGCTTGATTGTCTTAGTAGTGAGAATCTCGACAGTGGTGGATAACAATCTAATGGAAATTTCTTGGTTTGGTAATCAAGATGCAAAAATTAGAGCCAGGCCTAATTAGTTAAAAGAAGGTGACAGAGGCTCTTAAGTATTTCTGAAACATCTTGAAAGCCAAACAGAATAGAGAAAAAATTGGCCTAATTATTGTTGGTAATTTTTAGACTGATGATTTGGCCATCATGAAGAATGTGTTTAGAAAATTTTACCAAGATTTTTTTAACCTCTGAAGATTTTGATCAGAGCTTTGTGGCTAGAGCTTTGTGCTGTAACAGTGAGGAGAGTGTCTCTCATCTCTTCTTCGAATGTTCCTTCTCTAGGAAGCTTTGGCACCTATGGTGGGGTGTGTGGAACTAGGCTTGCTGGCATATCTCTTCTTTGGTGGAGTTCTTTGCCCAGTAGGGAAAGGCCCTTGGTAAGACCTCTTTTCTTCAAGTTACTTGGGCTCTTGGTACGACCTTTATTATTTCACATATCTGGCTGGAGAGGAATTGCAAGATTTTTCAAGATGTGAAGGTGGTTGTCCAACATTTGAGGTGGAAAATTTTTCATTCTTTGGGAGAAACTATTTTGGCTAAGTGTGACTTGGCTGAGGGTGTGAATCCGAGAGATGTTGCCTGTTGCACTTGTCTCAACCTTCCTTTTCAAAGGGATGCTGCTCCGGGTGCTAGCCAGATCATGAGAAATAGATGTTGTCATCCTTTTCGGAAGATTAATAGGGAGGGGTGTTGGTATCCTCCTCCTCAGGGTGTTGAAAATCAACACTGATGGTTCTCGTGGAAATCTTGGTCATGCTGGTATTGGGGGTGTTGGGCGGAATAGTTTTGGGACTGTTGAGTTTATCTTTTCTGTTTCTAAGGGTTGGTATACCAACAATGTGATGGAGGCTCTTGCTATTTTGTGTGTTGTGGAGCGCAGTTGCGCTCTTGGGTGGAGACAGATCATTTGTGAATATGATTCTCAGGTGGTGGTGACTTTGCTAAAGAGGTAGCAGTTCGAGGATGTCAGTTGGCATTTGGCTGTAATGATAAAACAAATTCTTAATCTGTGTGCTTCCTTGGAATCTGTTACTTTCTGTCACATAGAGAATGGAATGGGATTGCGGACTGTTTGGCTAAATGGGGGCCTCTAATCATTTGCAAAATTGGAATATTGTGGAAAGGGGTCAATTACTCCTGGATTTGTCACAAAAGTTGGACCACTTAGTGGAGATAGACAGGAGTGTGTAACGCCCTTGCTTTGTACTGTTCTATTTTGGTTTGAATAAATTTTTACCCCTCTTTTAGTTTAAAAAGATGCCAAGGAAATTAGTAAAAAACTGACCAAGGAAGAGATTAGTAGAAAAATAATTAAATAAAGTCTTTTAAAAATGGTAAATCTCTTGGCATTTATGGTCTCCCAATTGAATTTTATAAGGCTAATAGTGATTGGATTTCTGACTAACTGTTAGATGTGTATGAGGAAGCTTTTGATAAAGGTTCCTTGGGAGCTAATATTAATAGAGGAATCATCAAGTTTCTTCCAAAAGGAGGTGATTGGTCACTGATAAAAAATTGGAGGTTCATCACTCTTTTAAATGTATCTTATAAAATTCTTGCAAAGCTCTTCACTCTTAGATTAATTGATATTTTGAATAGCATTGTTTCTGTAAATCATATTGGATTCATTAAGGGTAGATATATTTTAGAGAATTTAATCGCCAGTTGGGAAAGTTTCAATTGGGCTAAAGTATTTGATTAAAAGGTATGTATGCTTCTTTTGGATTTTGGAAAAGCATATGATAGAGTGGAATGGGGCTTTGTTATCAATATCTTGGAAGCGTTTGGATTCCCAGAAAAGTTTTGTAAATGGGTGAAAATTCTTCTTTGTGGTGCCTCTACTAGGATTGATGTTAATGGTTCATTGATTGACCCCATTTGGTTGCAAAGATCCATAAAACAAGGGTGTCCTCTTGCTCCTACTTTATTTGTAATTGCAGTTGATGCTTTACACTATTCTGAAAATGGATTTGTTCAATCCTTCTATCAAAGCTATTACTTTCTAATAATTTAGAATTGATTAATGTGCAGTTTGTTGATACGCCTTTATTCATTGAGCTGAGTGATTTTTTTTTGAGAATATCAATACACTGGACAGATTGAGCCTATTTTGTGACGCTTCTGGGGCTAAGGTTTCTGATAGTAAATCTGTTATACTTATTTTGGGTTGGGAAGAGAGTCTACTTAGTTGGATTGGTGAGAAAAATGGCAATAGGGGGGCCCAAACAAAATTGTGAGGTATTTAGTGTTTCCTTTCTCAGTTGAACCTTCATTTAAAGAAATGTTGGAATAGATGTTTCTCAAAATTGAAAGGAGGAACTCCAAATGGCAAACTCACTTTCTCTTTTTGGCTGGGAGGGTGCAAGTTTGTCAAAAGGTTTTAGCCTCTTATAGTATTTATTATGCTTCTACTTGGCTGTTTGGTGGATGCCAAGTGGAGAAGATTTAGAAGATTTTAAGGGATTTTTTGTGGTTTGATGGTAAAGCTTCTAAACAGAGGCATGCAGTTAGTTGCTCTTTGTACTGTCTTCCAAAGCAGATGGGGAGGTTGGGCTTTAAGGACTTGAAACTACAGGGGATTTCTCTTGCAGTGAAATGGATTTTGAAAGCTTTTGAAGGTAAGCAGCCATAGAAGGTGTTGGTCAGAAACAATATTGCTCTATCTAGGCCAAAAAAAGGTAGAAAGTGGGCTTCTTTACACCCTCATGATATTTCATTTGGTAAGTTTTCTATGAAAGCATTTGGAGGGCCTGGCAGAGTGTGAAACATCTGATTAATAACAAAGAAGCTTTTTTGAGGGCAAAGAATGTTTTTACAGCCTATAGATCCATTTGGTGGAATTTGGAATGGAAAAATAAGCTGCTTGCTCACACTCAGGGATGTTCTGCCAAGTAGTGGGCTTCCAAGGGCATTAAAGATTTTAAAGATATTTTTGAAAATGGGATATGGAGTGGGTTTTGTTGCAAATTTGGCATAAAAAATACTCAAATAAGAACGTTCTTTGTTCTGAAAAGGGCTGTATATGCCTATGGTGTGAATTTTCCTGTCACTGTAAATTCAACATTGAGATTCTGAGTAATATTTCACGGAAGGATGGTACTAGTTTTGAGAAAAAGATTGCTAAAAAGATGTATGGAATGCTAGCTGACTCGAGGAAAATAATTAACAAGCTTAATGATAATTGGAATCTCTCCTGGTCGGTGGATACCTGGTCTAGTGTGTAAGTTTTTTTTATGGTCTTCTTTTTGAACCTAAGAAAACCTGTTTTAGATGGTTCCTCATTCTTAAGAAGCTTGCTGTAAATAGCGAACTTGCTTCTTTGGGCATTCTTGTTAGAGTTTGTTCTATTTGTGATAAAATTGAAACTTTTGAGCACCTTTTTTAAAAAAAAATTTACCTATGCTTTTGAGGTCTGGTCCTCATTCTTGGTTTACAATTTAGGTTGGGATGCTAAAAATGGTTTCACTTGGTATGAAATTCTTTTTGGCTATGTTTTTTTTTTCCTAAAGAACTTAATAGATTTTGGTTTGTGTTAACCAATGAGGTTTTATAGCATATCTAGAAAGTTAGGAATGAGGTCTTCTAAGGGAATAGAAGAATCTTACTGATTTGCATTGCGAACTCACACTGTTTTCTATTCTGGTGCTGGTATCTATGACTTTGGAGATCCCAAGAGACAGGTTTCTGTTATTGCTCGAGGAAGGGTTCACCCTGGTTTACAGAAAAGAGGTTAATCAGGCCTGTTTTTGGCCTCATGACAGAAGCAACTTAAATGAAAAAAAGTTGCAAACCTTGAAGTATTATATGGACAAGCACAAAATTGACAAGTCAGACAAAATTGAGAAATTGAATACAGTTAACAATTCTAACTATGAACCTGCTGTGAAAGACTTGGATCTTGAAGACATGGCAGACCCTGTAATAAGGACTTCCGATATTGATGCTTATAGTGCTATTGGGAATTGTCCATTTTGTTAACCGTTATGATGGTGTAATACCTCATTTTTGTGGCTTTTGGCTGACTACATTGGGTTCGTAGTTTTTATATTCTGGGTTTGAGCCTCCTGGCAGACTTCCACTGTTGGTCTTGGTGTTTTGCACCATATATTGGGCCTATCTCTTATTAGTAATAGATCTCTAGTTTAAAAAAATAAATCGAGAGGCAAGATAAAACACTCAAGTTAATTGCCGTATAGGGTAAACTGGTAAACTTATCTATGCACACCAGTAATTTTGATTTAAGTATGAATGTATAAATAATGAAGACTGTGATAGTAACAAGTAGATTGTATGAGAGACATTAATTTTCCATAGTCCATAGTAATAACAGAGTGATAAGAATTTTTGCTTCTGGCTTTGATTGTGTTTTTGTTTTTGTGATGACAAAAACAAAAACACAATCAAAACCAGAAGCAAAAATTCTTATGATTATGGATTGTGGAAACTTGGTATCTCTTAATAATAGAGTGATTCTTCTGGATTTAACTGTGGTAATTTTTTGCATCAACGTTTCAAATCACACTCCGTGATCCATCATCAGGATGAGAGAGCACTGTGAAATTAACATTTGATATAACAGACTACTGCCCTACTTACAATAAATATCAAATAGGTCATTGAACAAATGACAAGTAATAAACTACTGTATGTGGTTAATCACAAAAATTGGCATATGAAGATGCAATTATCCTCAATCACCATGTCTTTTGTAGTAGGTACATAGCAAACAATTACACAGGTTTTTTTATCATGTACTGAGAAATCTAGAAATGTATGTTATCATTTGACCAAAATGAATTCTTTTTAAATTTCCTCATAGCTAGCTTCACACTTTATAACAAGGGTCAAAAGATTGTTGAGCCTCTACTAGGCTTTATTTTTTATTTGGAAAATGATACATATTCACATCCATTGAGTGCTCGGTCAAGGTTAGGTGTATTGTTTGGCTAAATACACATCCAAGGGTATCTATTCTGTTAACATTCTAGAACTTCAACACTCGTTTGTTTTGTTCTAGTTCTTATGGCAATGTCTTTGCCGAACTACTGGACCATAGGCAGCTAAATACATCTTTAACATACCAAACGGAATTAAATTTTTTATACAATTACAGTTTCAACATAAAGAAAATAGACAGTACTGACATGGACAAAAATTACTTAGCAACATGATATATGAGTTGCACTAAATAAGCCTTATGCATACTGTTATATTTATTCTTTATTGCACTTGAGAAAAATGGTATATACAAATTATTATCAGCTCTTTAATGAACGCGGCAAATATATCAGTAACATATCAATTTAGATTGGTGGAAAAAATATGAAACAATGACATTGCTCAGAATATATGACAGTAATCAACAAGACAAACCTACCATTAACACATTGGTCTAGATTGGTGGAACAAATATGATATAATTGTGTTTCTTAGCACATAATATGATGTTTAAGGCCCATGATAAGTCATGGAATTTAACTACACGTTTCTCTATCTTGTACTTACTGCCAATTCCAGTTGAAACATTACCAAACTTTTCAAACAAATATGAAAAATGAGCATGTAATAGACAGAAACCAAAGGTATCAACTATTCAAAAAAACGACAGTGGGTATTGTTCAGGGCAAATTTGACTTTGATGAAATGAACAATTTTAGTTACCCAAAGGAAGCTTGTAGTGTAGAATGTCGTTGGTAGTCGGATTTATTTTAAGTGTCAAAAAAATTTCCTGGTTTTGATTTTAAGTAATTATTTGGAGTATATCTTGAAGACCACACAGGTTATGTTTGGGCCACTGTTATTTGAAGTGTCAAAAAAAGTTCCTGGGCTATGATTTTAAGTAATTATTTGGGGTCTATCTTGAAGACCACACAAGTTATGTTTGGGTCACTGTTTTTCATGATGTAAGTAATTCCATGTTCAGCATGATAGCAAAGAATCATTTTGTATGCTTCATGAGCACTATCTGGATCAATAGGAGCTGTAACAAAGTTGCTTGTTCAGTATTTTATTGTCATCTACGTTGACGAAGGCAAACAATTTCGTTGCAGAACTTGTAGTTAAATGTTTGGTCACTAAAAATGGCAATGTTGATTTTGCTGATGAAAGCAAATTTCTGTTTAAGTTCATTTGGCCACTTAATTGGCTAGTAGAGATGTCAATATGCTTTAACAAATTTCAATGCAGTACATGATTGTAGGTGGCATATCTCGCAATTTAGTCTATGTAAATTATCTTGATTCCTATATGGTGATGATTAATTTCTACATGTTTGCCAGTCATTTATTTTACGTATGTATTGATTTATCTGTGATGTAGATGTATTGGAATTGTGACGTGTTTTCTACTAAGAGATATCAAGTTTCCACATGAGGATGGATCATGCAGTGTGATCCGAAACGTTGATGACAAAAACACTAACACAATCAAAACCAGAAGCAAAATTGAATTATGTTTTCTACTTTTCCTCAATTGCATGCAGTGATGGCATGTGCCATACTTTCCTACTTGTCCTTAATTGCATGCAATGATGTTATGAGAGGTGAGATTTATGACATAAGTGAAATAAATCTAGCCTATAAACAATTTATATTCAAAGGAAATAATTATCCAGTGCAAGAAAAGACTTCCAAAGAAAAAAATATATATGGATGAACATGGCACAATATTACTCACTAATAATGATCACTGCATTTTACAGAGAATACATGAGCAGATTATATGGGCAACTCAATCTCTTGAAATAATAAGAATCTTATAAAGCAATTAGAGTGAATCATAAGAAATTTAAAATATCTAGCAATAATTTATATCATATCTACACAAAATGAGTATAACCTAAGGTGCAAAAATAAATTATTTACTACAACATTTTTTTTTAAACACAATTTAGATGGATGAAAATGATGGGTCGTCGCAACTAAAAAATTGAATCCTCTTAAGGATAAAGAGATATAGTTGGTCTTCCCAATTGAACATAATCCTTCTGATAGGAAAATATATAATTAAAGGTGTGTAAAAGTGTCTTATCCATTCCCAAAAAAAAATGAGGGAAGAAATGAGAAAGTGTTTGGAATTGGTTCATGTTCATGTTCATGTGGCAACAAAGACAACACAATTTTATCAAAAATCATCATTGAAGAACCATGTTACAACTCTCTCCTTTGAAAATATGAGAACTTTATAATTCATGTTCAAAATATTATGAAAAATATTTATTAATTAATTTATAAGGAATAATACAATAATGACAATAATAATAAAATTTAAGATTACATTGTTCATTTAAAAATGATATAAAATAGTTGATAAGGGCATGGTTCGGTGGTCAAGTCGTTTAGTTGTAGTGACAGTCCCAGGGTTCAAACCCTTGTTAGGCCAAAGTGTTTACCCCTAATAATATGGGTGCATTGCACCTTTAAAAAAAATGATATAAAATAAAATTTAATTAAAATATTAATTTAAAATAATATATGTATTTTTAATAATTGATAGATTATTTTAAAATAGATAATATAAAAAATAAAATAATAGTTTTAAAGTTTTTTTTTTCTATTCGTTCATATTTAAAATAATATTAAAATTGTATGTAATATATATATTTTTAATAATTGATAGATTATTTTAAATGGATAAATGGTAAAAAAATAGTTTTAAAGTTTTTTCTTATTCATTCATATTTAAAAATAATTTTTATGATTGTATATCTAGACATATTTTATTCTTATGATTTTTTAGGGTTAATAATAATTTTTAAAATGTATAAGGTGAAACATTAAATAATAGTTTTGTGCCAGATTCATCCATTTTTAAATGATTTAAAATCAGATATTCTAGATATATTTTTGTCTCTTATGATTTTTTGTATAAATTTATCTTGTCTAACCATTTTAAAACCTGCATTAGGTGAAATAATATCGTTTCAGAAAACGAGTAGCAACAAGAGAAATGTGTAAGAAACAAAAAACACCTTGTCCCCACAACGTCCTTCCACCATTCTAACCCGGTTGGCCCTTGATGGTTGATTTTGTGTATGCTCTTTGGATGACAAAAGATGTTGATATGAGATGCAAGATGGATGAGAAATGAATGAAAATGGTATGATGGATGCAAGGAATACAATTTTTTAGTTAAGTATGGCTCAAATAAATTTTTTGCAAGAGTTTGGTTAGCACAATGATCAACCCCCTAAATGAGAGAAAAGAGGGGCATTTATAGAGGAACTCTGAATTCAACTGGTTGAAATTTATCCTCAACAAGTCAAATGAAGGGCCATGGTGAGCTGAAGACTACAAGTCCTCACATCTTGGACATGTGGAATGTGAGGATGGCTATGATAAGTGATGTGTAAAATGAGGTGGGAGGGTACAATGTGAGGAAAGAGACAAAAATCTTCGGAAAGCATATTGGAAGGACGCAACATCCCTTGAATAAAGCGGAATTGCACCACACGCTAGTAGAACTGCTGACAGCATGTCCCAGCGGAGAAGTGGAAAGCACTCGATGTTAATGCGCCCAAAAACATCTATTCACGTGACTTGATGTGACAAGTCAAAGATTCCATGGGGAAGAGAAAAATGAATTTAATATTCTTTGGAAGGATAAGAAAAATTAAAAATTCTTTGAAAAGTTGATTAGGCTAGTTAATGAAGGATTAAAAGAAGGTTGGGTGGCTAAGAGAGATTAGAGGCCAATTTGAAAGCTTAAGGATGCTTAAATAACATCCCAACGCCGATTGACAAGACATCTCTAATAACGCAGATTGCAAAATACTCAGATGACAATTAAAGAGATGTGACATGAATTAAATAAATGTCACGAAAGGATATTGTTAATATGCGTATTTAACACTGAATTCAGATTTAGAGGAATTTAGCATTAATTCAAACAATAGCACATATTAATTAATGCAAATAAGGGATGCTTAGACTAAAGGGGAAAATTCTTTTGGATAAATTAAGTGTCCAAATTTGGACGTCTACAAAAACAAAGAAAAAAAAGGAAATAAAATAATATTTAAAGTAAAATAAAATATGAGGGAAAAAATAGGAAAACAAAACTTCTTATGGTTATAAAAAGAGGCACTAGGAAGGGGAAATGGATCAAACATTTGTGAATAAAGTTTCGGTTAATTATAGTTATGCAAACAGGTTATCATTTATAAATTTAGCTAATTATAGGGCTTTACCTAAAATTTTATTTGAATTTATCCTTAGAATTAATACTAGATGCTTTTAAGGATAAAATTATTCATAATTCAAAATTTAAGCAAAGGGATGAAATGAAAATTTATCCTACATAGAACAATTCTCTACCAAATTCATTAACATCACAAGTATTTTATAAAGTACATTATTAGTATTTTCTTAAGAATGTTAGTGTTAGTTGCTCTTTTCTAATCTAAATGCAATTGTGTTCATCAAAGTTCAATTGAGTGTTTCAAGTACAATGTCTTTGTTGTGCTTAACAAAGTATATGACTGTCATCTAAATTATTAATCTAATAAGATCCTATGTTTGTTGTCTCAATCCTCATGCTCATACACTGCTACACTTGTTGGAAGAGTTCCTAAGAAAACAATGTACACAAGACAATTAAGATTTTTTTTATATTAGATGGTGTCAGGTAGGTACGCAATTCTATTTTTTTAAGAAAATTTGTGATAACAAATCTGCAAAATGAAGAAGGCATTGTAGTTGTATATGTCATTCATGAACAATAGGTTGTCATTTATGAAGTGTATGTCCCATTTGGTACTTGTTGTATAGGCTTGAGTTGTTCTTTTTGGTGTACAAGGTTTATGACCCCTTTAAAACAATTTTATCATAATCAAGAACATTCTAAGGATACTGAATGAAATGTTATTTCTTTGACAAGTAGGAGATATTTTCCATAGCGTGTCAAATTGTGATATTGCTATCAGGATTCAACTGTGTAGTTTTACAAGCCAAACTCATTGACCCATGCTTCATGAGTAGTGGTTCACAAGAACCCATCTCTCATGATAATGAATGATCCACTTAGCACTCATTGCATCTAGGTGAAGCTCCTAGAGGTGAAGAATTGGACCTTCCTGGGAGGTCACCCATCCTAGTACTACTCCAGCTCAAGCGTGCTTAACCGTAAAGTTTTCCCCAAGGTTAAGCCCAATTAGCTTGCAACCCCATTTGCAAAACCTTCAACAAGTGTTGTGCCTTATGAACCATTCATTGTAGAGCCCCTTTAGATCATCAATTGATAAGTAGGAGGTATTATTTTTCTGGCCAACGCGGTCAAATTGCAGATATTGCTATCAAAGATTACCCCACTACTGGCATAAGTCAAATTATTGACTCATGTTTTCATGAGTAGTGGTCTTCACAAGAAACCCATCTCTCATGAGCGAATGAATGGTCTTTAATTTAGCAACTACTGCATCACCTAGGTGATGCTCATGAGGTGCAGCTACCCAGGCCTCCTGTAGTTGGTCACCCATCCTATCATCATCACTTTAACCCGCCACAATTTAAACTGTTTGTATTTTCCCTGCCGCTTCCACCTCCAGCCTACCAACCCCATTTCACAAACCCTTCAACAAGTTGTGCCCGGCAGCTTTATCAGAGCTCTTACTTAATCAATTGATAAGTAGGAGGTTTCCTTTCCCATAGCATGTCAAATTCGTGATACTGCTACCAGGATCTCAACCCGCAGAAGCTTCTGAAGGTCAAACCCATCGAATCCATGTTCTCTCGCGAGTAGTGGTTCAAGAACCCATATCTAAATGATAGCTGAATGGTCCAATTTAGCACTCATTGCATCAGGTGATGCCTCACGAGGTGAAGCATCAGTCTCCCAGAGGTCACCTGTCCCACAATACTACCCACCAAGCGCCAACCACAAAGTTTTCTCCTGCCAAGCCCACCCTTAACCGTAACCCCATTTGCAAAACCCTTTAGCAAGTGTTGTGCCTTTATGAACCATTCATTACGAGCCCCTTTTAGTTCATCAATTGAGGCAGGAGGTTTTTCCAATAACATGTCAAATTGTGATATTGTTATCGATTCAATTACTATGAGAGGTCTCACAAGAACCCATCTCTCATGATAACATGTGGACCATTCATTATCATGAGAGATGGGTTCTTGTGAACTACTACTCATGAAACATGGGTCAATGAGTTTGACTTGTAAAACTACATGGTCGAATCTTGATAGCAATATCACGATGTTATTTCTTTATCAATTTTTAAAGTTTTAAATAAGTTATATAAAACAAAATCATTCTCAATATTCAATATTAACAATGTCTTTCACATTTATGAGTCAGGATTTTGTGATATAACTACCACATCTATAGCTTAACATAGCTCCAACAATGAGATATATGGCTTTGTCCATTTAAATCATTAGAAAGTAATAATGACATTATTTTTTAAATATGAGTGAATGATAAATTTTCCTTGAATAAATAAATGAATGATGGTTTAGTACTAAATAGATTATTTCCATAGGATTTCAATTTTTTTTTACTCAATGAAGAGTATATGTTTAAGATAAAAACTCAATGGATCAATGTTTCCCTTAGTGGGTAGCAATTGAAGTGGAATTACTTAGGTAAAAGGGGCCTTAGAAAGGGTTGTGTACCAATTTATACAATTCACATCAAAATTTAGATGGAAATAGTACTACATATGTTATGTTAAAGCAAAAAAAGAATGCAATATCCAAAATACTTTCACAAAATGAATTAGCATACACAATACCAAAAAACTATGATAAAAAATATATAAAAGAATATACAATAAACTCTTTGTATATGTGTAGATCAATGATGAATTCCCTAAGGCTGATCAGAGCAAGTATAGATCAATGATTGGTGGACTACTATATCTAATTTCTACTAGACCAAATATCATGCATGTAGTTTGTCTTGTGGCTAGATTTCAAGAAGATCCTAGAGAGTCACATGTTGCAGCAGTGAAGAGGATATTTAGATACTTAAAGGGCACTCCAAATTATGGCTTATGGTGTCCAAAGGATACTAATTTCACTTTGAGTGCTTACACAGATGCAAATTGGGCTAGTTGTGTTGACATGAAAAGTACAAATGGTGGTGCATTATTTCTTGTATGTAGATTGGTATCATGGCTAAGTAAGAAACAAGTTTTAGCTTCTTTATCTACTGCAAAGGTTGAGTACATTGCGGCAACATCTTGTTGCACACATGTGTTATGGATGAGGAAAACATTGAAGGACATTAAAGTTGTGTATGATGATCCTATTTCTATCTTTTGTGATAATACAAGTGTAATAAACATTTCAAAGAATCTAGTGATGCATTCAAGGACAAAAGATATTTCAATCATATATCACTTTCTAAGAGAGAAGGTTGTGGAGAATGAAATGAACCTTGAATATGTACCTGCAAAGGATCAGATTGATGATATATCCACTAAGGCTCTTCCTAAGGACACTTTTGAGTATCTATGGGAGAAGTTGGGGTTATTGTCCCTCCTTTGAACTAGATGCATAAGGAGATGTATCAGTCCAGTGGATCTCAATATTCATTCTTTGTTCTAGAATGATGTTGGTGGCTACCTCTCAGGGGAAGTAGGTAGTTGCATTGTTGATTGTTGCAGTTAGAAGGGTGTGTGTTGTCACTGTGCAGTAGTTGTTGATGGTGTGTGCTCCTAAGGAGGAGTATTCTAGTAAAGGAAAGGTGTTGTAGAGTAGTAGCAAGCAGGTTGTTTGATGTCAAAGGAAAAGAAATAAACAATACAAATATTATGTCCTTTGCCATTGATTTCAAAGGGGGAGAAAGAAATATGTGAAAAATAATAAGGGGGAGATAAAGTCATGTGAAAAATAACAAGTCATTCAGGGAGAGAGAAACAAGTAAAGAAGACAACCTACAAAGGGGAGAAAAGAGAAGGAAATTGGTATGGTTTAGAGCTATTGTGTCTTTGATGGTTTTTCACATCATGTGTTATCATCAATGAAAAAGGGGGTGATTGTTGCAAGTATGAGAAGTTAGTGTTTTCATTGATTTCAACAAGCTTGTGTTGTCATTGATGTTTGTAGTTGAATGAGATTCGTGTAAGAGTATGAACAGTTGATGCTTTGATTAGTTGTATTATGTTGTCATTATTAAAGCTACTACTGTCAACCTCTAGTGTTGCTTTGATAAGCTTCTATTTATGGATGAGGAAGTACTGAAGATGATGAGGATGTGTCTCTGGTGCTTGGTTTCCAAGTGCTTTTAGGAAAATCTAATAAAAGGAGGAAACAATGTGTTGCAATGGTGTTCTGGTAATAGAATTGAATTTTGGTTTTGCTCTGCATTTATTCTAGGTTGAATATTTGCCTATGTGATTCAGATATGTTTGTGAGAGCTATTTAGAGGTGTTGTATTCAAGAGTTGGTGTGTTGATTGTTGTATAGAAGAAGTTGTGTTCACTAGTGTGTGACTGTGCATTGTAGAGGTGCCTGGGAGAAATGTTTTTGCTTTGCATTTCTCTGTAGTTGTGTTTCAGGTCTTATGATTTTGAAGGTGTGTTGATGGTGTTGGTAGTTTACCTCAGTCAAGTGGGTTTGAGGTTTTATGCTTAGGAAGATGGATTTTCAAGTAACAGTGTATGGTAGAGTTGTCTGAGTGTACTATGTGTGTACATTCTTTAGGTGGAAGTTGTTGCAAAGGAGTTTGTTGGATTTCAGGTTGTTTATGGAATATTCTAGATCATGTTCAAGCATGGTGTGTGGTTCGCAAGTTGTCCTTGGGTTTTTGGAATCGTGTACTTAAAATTTTAATTGTGTTTGCATAGGTAACAACTAATAGTGGTGTTTACACTACATGCGAAAGATGAATATTGTTTAAGGAAGTGTGTGATTAAGTGGTGTTGTTGATTTGGGTCCCAATTAAGGTTTGATGTGGTCCACATTCACTTCTATCTACCACAAAAGTATTTTGGCACTGACCTTGGAGAGCGTTCAAGGTTGAATATAGTATAAGTATGAGTTGAGTAGTTGAGAGATGTTGAGATAGATGCAAGAGATGTTAATGATGCGAAGTGCAGAGTTGTAGAGTGTGAAATTGAATAATGCAATGTGAGATTTCATGTGTTATTTTATTGGATATAGTGAGAAAAAGGTGGCTACGATTCTTCAATCAGACTATAAAGGTGTTGAAGTCATTGTGGTGGATTCCTTGTTGCATTGAGATGCTTTTCTCTGTGTAACATTCCTTCTCTATATTCTTTTCTATTTTGGATATGAGCCTTTCTTCTTTGGGCAATGAGCCCTACCGATAGTGAGCCCTATTGTATGTAGTGTTGATATTACTTATATTATGAGCTAATCCTCACTGTGGTTTATTTCCTTCTTGGGTTTTCCACGTAAATTTGGTGTTCTTTTGTGTACGGTGTTGAGTTGTTTAAGTTTATGTTATTTCCTTTTCATGCTAATTCATCATAAAAGATTTAAGGGTTTAATGAATGAATGTGGATCTGAATGTTAATGAGGGTTTTGAAGTTTTAAGGTACAATTGATTCACCCCTTTTCTCAGTTGTCCTGTGCATTCAACAATTAACATTGTCAAAGCCATGAATATTAACATCATTAAGTTCTATAAGATTCTTATCCTCACCGATTTTATCTAGGAGGTCAATGCTACAAACATTAAAGACCTACTCCATTGTCTACGAGAGTATGCCTAACTCTAGTTTCATTAATGAGAACTGTTATCATTAGGGCCCCATGTTTATTTTGGATCTCAAGCGAGGGTGATTCATTTTGAGGGAATTTAATTTATGAATTTGTCACTTACATACAATCTAATAAGGTGGCTACATCATTCAGTCTAGCAGAAAATGGGACATTAGTCTTCTACAAAACCTCTTGGAGCATCCTATTGTATGTATGTGATGTTTGAATCAAATCTTAAAGGGATATGTTTGTTAGAGTACAACGAAGTTGCTCAACAATATCATACTCTTTACCACTACGCGAAGGAATGTTATATGCGTGAGCAACTGTGTGATAACTTGGTTGTTGCGACACATGCTCACTAGTGATTTGACTTGCAAAGTTCAAGTTATGGCCAGGGGATTTAGGTCTTATAACAAGAGGTGACTTAGGAGGTCCACTAATTAAAGGTGATCCAATTGTCAATTGTGTGTTCATAACCTCAAGTTATCTACTTGTTGATGACCTACTATTGAGGGGGGATCTAATGTCAACTTAGCATCTTCATCTATGACATCCATCTTATTATCTATTGAAATGAATTTATCAATGATTTCATCCTCCTATGCCACAATATCTTCCCAAGTAGGAGAAGTATTGGGAGAGAAAACAACAAGATTCTCATGTCAATCAATGATTGGATCCTCTAACACCACGATACCTTCTTCACAATTGGGTGAGGCATTGAGAGAAGAATAACTATGATTGTTGTGATGGTTCATGATTGCATCCTCTGCCACCAAAGTGTTCTCACAAGTATGGAAGATGTTGGGAGGTGAATGAAGATTAGGCAAAGTGATATTAAGAAATGTGTCAATGATTTCATTTTCTTGTGTTAAGATACTCTCACAATTAGGAGGGATATTATGAGAATAGCTACTATGATTAGCATGAGTATCAATTATTGCATTTGTTGGAATGTTAGAAGCCTTAGTGGATGATCTAGGTGAGATGAATTCCCCAAGGGAATCATCTAACATGTCAAATTCATCACAACTAAAGGGCTTGGTAAATATACAATGTGCTTGTGGAAAGAGATCTAACATGATTAGATTACTATGCTTTCCCCAATTTTAATCATTAAATTTAAATTGCAATCTAGGTTTACACATGTTAAGGAAAACTAGAATTGAAAACTAACTAATAGATCTAATACAAACACAAATCTAGAAACCAAGTTCCAAGTATGCAAGCTGACAATAAGTATTAATCTGTTCTAGAGATATTAAGCAGGTTTTTGGAGGACTAGGATGCCCTAGGGTGTTTGAGTGGACTATTAGGGATTTTTCTGATATTTTAGTTTGAAAGGCACTAGTGACAAGAACTAAATTTGTGATAGTTTGTAAAACCAAATATAAATTTTAATTTTGTTAGTTTTTTGTAATTTTTTGGATTTTGTAATGTGTTGTAACAACCTTGGCATTTGAATTTTTACAAAAAATGAAACTAATCTATCCAAATTATGCAATGCTTTAGAGAATGTAAACAATTGTCCTACACATGATAATTTCCAATTTTGAAATACAAAGTTCTTTCAAAAAATTGTAACAAATGAAGCAAAATGACATCTTTCTTTAACATGCAATAACACTTTTCTAGAATTTTAAATAAGATATTTTCAAGTAGAAATAGATTGAACATATAGAGACAAAGACATGTGCAAAATTTTTTTGAGCCACCTGTAGCAGGAAAAAGGCACCCTAGGGCATTTGATTCCTAGATAGAGGTTAAAAAAATGCAAAAAAAAATGTTTAGGTTGTTGTTTAAGGATGTTGTTTCTATCTACAAACAGGTTTGATAGTGACTATTTTTCAAGAATTTTCCCAATTGAAGACAATGTAGCTCAAATGCAAATGCTTGAACAAGAATTATGAATGCAATTTTGAATGTAAATCTAACCTAAGTGACCAAAACTAACCCTATTGAAACCTATGATGCAATATGATATGCAATTTTATAGTGCAAAAATGAAACCCTAAATGAGAAATGCAAACTAACTTTTTATAGTGCAACAATGAAACCCTAAATGAGAAATGCAAAACAATGCAATGCAAAACCTATCTATCTAGGGTTGAATTAATAGAAATTTTAGAAGGCTTATGATGTCAAAATATTGGGTTCACCAAAATGTAACATAAGAAAAAAGGAACCCTAAGTTTAGGGTATAAACCTAGGATTGTTTTTTCTTCTTTTTCAAAGGTACATTAGGATGAAAATCAACAAGGTGTTTAGATTGACTTTCAGCCATGAAGGTGAGTCAATCAAACCTAGATTTGATCCTTTTGAGCCTTAGAAATGGATTGGAATTGATTTTCTATGATTAACCTAATTCAACTATGTACCCTAATATGAAAAATGCAAGATCCTGATAATGCACAGACTGAAACAATAGTTTGCAGGTAGATCTGGGAAGTGCACATGACTGTGTACATGCCCAATTTTTTTTTTATTGATTTGAATACAAGGAAAGAGTCACCCTAGGGCGTATGGGTCCTTGTAGGCCTATTCTTCTCCATTTTTGGGGTCCTCTAGTGATAGATTTGAGACTTTCGTTTCCACTTGCAAAGTTGTCGGAACATTACTGGATAATTTTGTAGGTGAGTTTTCGTGAGTTGAAAAGATGAAGGGCTTCAAATGCAACAATGAACAATTTTTCTTCAAGCTTCTTCTAATACTCTTGAAACCTAAAACTTGCACATTCAAAAAGAGGAAAAATGTTGGGCCATTTAGGGGCTTTCCTTAATCAAACCCTGTGTAAGTGATTCCACTTCCACAATGGCCATACCAATGATAAAAATGGATAAATGGTAGGAAGGATGATGAAATCACAAAGTGTTGTAACTCACCACCCTTCAATGGCTTCCTTGAAGGACTGAAGTCATGCACATCACTTCAAGGTCTTGAATCTTGCTTGCTTGATTGCTTGAATCATTTTGGAGATCTAAAAAAGGGGTTAGCCTTCACAAAACAACATTTGATAATAAAACAACATGAACTCACATACACTTTGACATGATACTTGGATCTTGAATTGTTGCTATAAATCACTAAAATGTTACTCTTTATTTTCTCTTGAAAATAATTATTGCTCATAAAATATCCTTCTAGTTTCAAATGGTGAAAAGACTAGGTATTTATAAGCATTTATTCAATTCTCAAAAATTAGATCCTAATAGCCAACCTTTGCAAGTTGGGTTTTAAATGTTAAAATACCAACACCGACATATCCAAAATTGGTCCCCCGAAAAATAGGGGGACCCATACGCCCTAGGGCAAATGGGTCATCACCCTATTTTCCAGGACATTAAGTGTTGGGGGCAAAATAATATCTTGATGCATTTTTTCAATGCTTGCAATTTCTTGAAAAAGTGGTACACATGGGCTATAGAATGCATAATTTAGGAAATTAGGGACCCAATTAGTCTCAATAATTTAGGGGGAGAAATACCTAGTGTGGAATTTTCAAGGGTGATAATTTACAACGCTACAACACGTATAGGCCATGTGGCTTCAGGCGAAACTATTTTGTTCAAAACTATTTTGTTGGTTGAAAGTGTGACACAAGTTCGTGTTTTTACCTAACCATACATCCATGGTCCCTATTCTAAATTCACTTATGGTACTTGAACCATCTTATTAGCATCCATCACACATCACCATTGGCATGGAGATCTTTGAGCATCATTTGAAGGCAGATCATTTGCATCATTTTAGTCTTTGGATCATGTGCATTTAGAGACATTCACCTTACTTGGACCTACATATTCCTATTTGGAATGGGAAGTCATCTTGCACACATTTGTGGTGTTGTTTCTTACCAAGGGGAGAAATGTTGAACTTTGTGGATCATCTTCAACATCTAATGTCAAGAAGCTACCACCACTATAGACATCATTCTAGGGGGAGGTTGCATGGTTTCTCTTCTACTATCAATTTTGTGAGGAAGCATTTCCTCACATGGAGTTCATGACTTGACATTTTCTAGGGGGTCACATAGACCTTCTCTCTTTTCTCTCCTATGAGGAGAATACTCATTGTACTTTGTGCTAGAAGTAGCCCTTGGGGGGTCATCATGTGTCCTTCTATCTTCTTCACTTATACATTTAAGGGGGGTGCTAGTGTAAATAGAGTCATTATCCTACCTAGTTAGCTAATCACCTCTCTAAGTTTGACCTATTCACACCTAGCTTAAGTTTACTTAGGTTTATTTTGTTTTTGTCTCACTCCATATGGTTGAGACACGTGTCCTCAAAACTTGAGACGCCTACTGACTATTCCTTACACACTTATCAAGTGAGCTCACAAGTGTTCCACCTATAGAGGGCTAGTTATAGTTTAACTCCTACCTTCTCACCTCCTCATCCTTGCCATTAGAAGCAAGACTCGATCATTTTCTTATACACTCTTCATTTTATATTTGATAGACATACTATTGTGCTTATTTTATTCACTTTTGAAATTTGTTTCATGCTCTTTGATCTTGACATTCTCCAACAAATTTAAAATATAAAATTAAATTAAATAATAAAATTATAAATTTTTAATCTATATATTTTATTTGATTTAATTTTTAGATACATATTCTAGTAAGTCTTAATACATTTCTTAAATATAGATAAGTAATTCCATATGGAGCTACATCAAATGTATTCATAACTTGAACTATAATTAAAAATAAACCTTCCTTCAACAATTATATTTGTACATAGCCTATAACCATGATATTCCATGGGACCACATTTCTTTGAGGCATTTTGTCAAATAATTCATATGTCTTGTTTATGCTTCAAATTTTATACACATTTCACTAGGAAATTGATATTCTTCTTAAAAAATAAGAAAAATAGTTAAACCAAATTTACAGATATAAATCAAAATTAAGAATTAAAAAATTAAAAACAAGTAAAATGAAATCATCAAATAAAATAAAAAAATTGGGATCCACTTAGGGGTGTAGCTATGGTAGGCCAAGGCACCCATTATGGAATTGCAGTGCTACTTATTGTGGTGGTTTTGATCCATAGTGAGTGCAACCCCACTCAAGAAACCACCCCTTCTAAGTGTTTCTTTCTTTCTACAACATGTCACCACCCCCTTCACTTTGCAAGTCACCATTTTCATAGGGTATGACACTCCTACTACCAAAATGCTTCCTTGTCGTTGTAACCCTAGAAATTTCATGGCCAATACTATCATTTTTACCTACTCACGTTTGAACAACAAAGATACAAAATCAAAATAGAAAAGGGGAAATGAGTTAAAAATTAGGGTTTAAGCATCTAAAACATGAATTAAGAATATAATTTTACCTAACTTTTTATAATGTATCTTATAATTTACATATGATGAATGACATGAACCTTAACAAGATTACATTTCATTTATTGGTGGTTTTGATGTCTTTTAAATTTTAATTTCAATATTTTAATATAAATCATTTTTATATTATATGATTTATATTAGTTGTATATAATATGGGGTTTACATTTAAATGTTCTATGATATTAATTTTCTATTAACTTTCATTATATAAATATAGATATAGATATATATTATTATAACTATAGATATTATTATAATAATATTATCTAATTTAAATGTTATATTATTTTTGTTTGAACATTTTTTATTCATTTCATAGTAAGATTACTGTTTTAAATTAGATATAGTATTGAGTTATCAATAATTTAAAATTGTATAGGAATTTGGGGAAATTTTAGATGAGTTGTTATTTCAAGGGATGGTTAGAAAGAGTAAACCAAATATTAAATAGGCATAATTATAAAATGAATTGAATATAAATAACATAACTCATGGCTACTATTTAATGACACGTCTAATTGTATCAACTAGAAAATATATTGGTAAGTAGGAAATTATAAATATATGTTAATCTCCCCTTATACCTCTTACCAAATTATAGATGATGGTATAACATGATTTTCATTGGTTAATCATAATCATTAAATGTAACACATCCTTCATTGTTTTAGAATAAATTATCAATCAAATAGTATAAGCATCATCATACCATGATCATTATGTTTATGTTCCACTATAGGAACGCACATTGTATATGATTGTTCATGTCATGCCTAAAGTGTAGATTGAATGGTGTTTAATTATTTATTTTTGGTCAAGTATTATAATGGATTCCTAGCCTTAGATAATTGTTGGGAAGCCCTACCCTTCTTCATTCAAAACACCTCAGGGAAAGCCATCATGACAACACCACCTCTTAGAAATTGCATACAAAGATGACAGATTCGCTTCTTAGGAAGCCTCTACAAGTTGATTGTGGTTCATGGGAATGTATGCTACTTGATCCCCTCATGTTATAGTTGTCTCCTCCATCTTTTGTGTTTAGTCCACACTTTCTTTCACACACACTTAGTACTATGTGTTGTTACACACAATGACAACACATGGGTGCATGTTGTGTACTCCCATTATATATTGTCCTTTGTTTAAAAAAATATTAGTAAAATTGTGTTTTTTCTCATGTTAGTGTTGGGAAATACAAATACTTAACCACATAATTCAAACTATTTAATGGGCATACTAAACAACCATAGCTCAATTATTAATCACAATTGATGAAGGTGATGTATGTTCCTTGATTATGCATCCATCAAGGTTTGAATCCCCTAGAGGTGTAATAAATAAGGGATGAGGCCAATAACGTGTCTTGAGCAACTTTGGTGGAATGGATACTTCTCAACCCTTGGCTCTTAGCCAAAGAAATTTCAATTTAAACTCATGCTCCCATATCAAAAAAATAATTTAAATATGACATATAAAATTTAGTCCTTGACTCTTAGCTCTAAAGATTTGTCTCATGCTCCCATATAAAAATTACTTAAATTTGACATAAAACCCTAAAAAAATAGTGAACAAGATAATAAAATAGTGAATAGTTTTTAGAAAGATTATTTCTTAAATTAAGATTTTAAAATTTACATGAAATAAACTAAGTAAAGATATCTTAAATACATCTATTTAAAAAATTATATATATATATCAGTTTTCAACCATTTTATTTTTACTTTAAAATTATTTTATTTATTATATGGAAACATACATTTTATATTTAGTTAAGAATTATTATATTTTATCTAAAGAATTATTTTATTTATGTAATTTTTTTCTTCTTATGAATGCCGCCATTTATTATTTTATTTTTACTTTAAAAAGTAATCAATATTATACTTAATTAAATTTTATTTTTAATTAAGAACACTTTATTTTTGTGTTTTTTTTAAGTTTAAAGTTAAAGTGAATAGTTTTTTTTATTGGAATAACAAAAGAAATTATAGCAGCAAAATTAAATCAAAAGCAGCAAGGAAAAAGGCCCTTTTGAATAGAAAACAAGCTAAAGAATAGGGCAACAATTACATCAAGTGAATATAAGCATCATAAATAGTTACTTCATAAGAGTCCATAGAATTTCTGAGGTAATATGGTAGGTCAAAGAGAATAAAAGAGCTTGACAACTATCACAAAACACTCAAAGTATCTACTGGAAATAACACCAACTGCAGAGCACACAACAAACAACCAAGCATCATAATAAATCCCTTAGTAAATGAAATCATTACCAGACCCTGAAGAGATGTAAGTCATCTCAGACCAACATTAACAATAGAAGAAGCCACACCAACATATTCATGATAAGAACCTCAAACGTCCTCGGATCAGAGCATGAATGTGGAAGAACCAGCCACCAATCATAGCACCAACAACAGGCCTTTGAGAAGAATCAAAAAACAACATAGAAAAATCAGACATTTTGAAGAAAATATTTCTCTTGAACCTGCAACCAACACCAAATTTTTTTGCCTCAAAAGTATTAAATTGTAATTGAATCTCTCTTAGCGTAATATACAAATCGGGTTTGGAGTGGAGTGAGGACTGAAGAAGGGAAAGATGGGGAGAGAGATTCACATAGATGAGCAAGATTCCATTTGAGTGGTATAGAAAATGTGGGAAAAGGCAACAAGGCAGCAAAATTTCCAAATATTTTTCAAAATAATGTGTCTGAAGGTCTAAGAGATGATATTAAGGTGTGAGGCTAGACCGAGAAGAGCAACTTTCCAAGACCATGCTTGAGGAGACAAAGCCAAGAGATTGACAAAAAGATACTTCCATAGGTGTTGAGCATGGGGGCAGAACCAGAAAGCATGCTTAATAATCTCCTTTTTAGGACAAAGAGGACAAGTTGGTGTTGGGGAGATGAATGAAAGACGGTATCCAATGGGTAATTTAAGATGCAATATTTTCCAAAAGATCAATTGGGCTTGAGCTTTAGCTTTTGATTTCCAAATAAGCATACTTAACTTATTCCATTTGGTGCGTTTGAATTTGCAGTGCCATTTACAATTAAGATGAGTAGACAAGGAAATGGTTGGAAAAAAATGTTTGTAGACAGTTTTAAGGGGGAAAGCACTGAGATGTCGATCATTAGGCCATTTCCAATCCATGAGGAAGTTGTCATGGCAAGGTATGGACAAAAGATAGCACAAATCAGGCATAACAATTCTTTGGATTTGAAGAATAGGAGGTTGGTTAGTGGGAGATAGCTTGAATTGGGTCTTAGGCTGGTGCCATGTTTTCCAAGTTCAACCGGATCCCAAAGGTCTTTAAAGGTTTGAATACCTTTGTTAAATATATTTTTACCTTTAAGGAGCTTGGTTAAAGCAAGAGGGGAATTATCCAGCTGAACAAGATAGTTCCACCATATAGAGGAGGAGGCAAAACTTAGCCATGGCTCAAAGATTGGGCATACCAAGATAAATTTTTAGAGTTAATTTGGCAGGCTTTCCAAATGGAATTGAAGGGTGTTGGACCGTGAGTTTTGAAATAAGCAACAAGAAGAATTTTATCCATCCATTTCACCAAATTCTAAGATTGACCAACAGTAGAAGTTTGGATACAATGGAAAACCAAATGCTTCCAAGGTGCATCTCCATCCAAGGCCCTAACAATCCATTTAATGGTAAGGAAAATTCCTTTTGTGTAAGGGTCAATGATTCCTAAACCTCCTTTATCTTTTGGTTGAATACAGCGAGTCTATTAAGTAGTTGCCTGGCCTTTTTTATTTCCCCACTTAGCCCAGAGGAAGCTCCTAATTAACCGAGTCAATTGATTGTAGCAAGTTTTAGAAGACAGTCAACAAGAAGAAATGTAAACATGGTTGGCAAGAAAGATCTTATTGGCAACCTATAATCTCCCAGCCATGGAAAAAAATTTGTTGGTCTAATTCAAGAGCTTTTTTTTTTTTTGCCAAGAACCAATTCCACATTTCTTTTAGTGAAACTCCAATTCCGAACGGAATCCCAAGGTATCTAGTAATAACCCCATGCTTGACTTCTCTCCTCTCGCTCAGGATCCAATGAGGTTAAGGATTGGGCCTTGTCATGATAAACTATGTTTTATGCATGGCAAGTTTAGAACTTGAAACAGAGCAAAAAAGATCTAAAATGTCAAGCATTTGCTAAGCTTTGTATGAACATCATGCTATCATCAGCACAATGGGAGTTGAGAGTAGTAGCATTTCCAGGGAGTTTGATGCCAAGAATAATTTTATTTGTAAGCGCATGTTGAAAAAGATATCCAAGCACATCAGCAACAAGAACATACAAGTATGGGGCAAGAGGGCATCCCTGACAAATGGATTTTTGTAAGGGAAATGAAGGAAAACGAACACCATTAACAACCACTCTGGCATTAGCATCTGTGAAGAGAATTTTAATTTGTTCACATATTTTAGGGCCGAAACCAAGCCAGCTAAGCATTTTAAGAATAAAGGGCTAGCGAATACGATCATAGGCTTTGTCAAAGTCCAGTTTAATTATAAGAGCATCATGAGTTGTTTGTTGAGCCCATTCAAAAGCCTCTCAAACAAGGACCAAATTGCCTAAAATAAATCTTCCCCCTAAGAACCCAATATGCTCCAGTCGAACAATTTCTTGAGAGATATATTTAATTCTTTGTGCAAGAGCTTTAGCAATAATTTTGTAAGAAGTGTTGAGGAGAGTAATAGGTCTCCATCCATTGACACTATCCTCATCTTTATCTTTGGGTATGAGTTTAATTAATCCTTGATTAATAGTGTTTCTTAAGGACCCAGTCTCAATTCCATCAAGATAGACATTATAAAAATATTCACGAATGTGAAACCAAATGGCTCTATAAAATTCAATAGACAAACCATCCATTCTTGGAATCTTTTCCAAAGCCATATAGTAAAAGGCTTCATCAAGTTCCTCTATTGAAAGGAGGTGGTCAAGAAATCTGCTATACTCAGGGTCTATTTTCTTAGGGATGCAATCAGCAACACTATCTTCAAGAATAAGAAGAAGAATGTCATCTTTAGTGTCATCAATAAAAAGATTCTTGAAATGTTCATAGAAGGTATGCATTATATCACTGTGCTTATATAGCAGGTTGGCATTAATTGTTTTGATTGCAAAGATGTGCTCAATTTTATGCTTGTGTTGAGGGCATTGGAAGAAAAATTTAGAGCCCCGATCTCCATCTTTAATCCATTGTAATCGAGCTCGAATTTGGGCACCTTTGCTTCTATAGACAACCATTTTGCACAGCTGGTTTTCAGCATTAGCCACATATTGTTGTAGGATGCTATTATGAGGATTGTAAGCTAAACAGGGACGATCATGTTCCAACTGCCCTTTAAGAGATTTCTCAAGTCTACGTCGTTTAGCTACAAGTCTCCTACAAATTCAATAACATCACACTATACCATGAATGTAAAAACATTTTATTTTACTTTAAAACAATTTAATATTTTTAATTTTTTCAATCTATATATATTTTTTCATTTACTTTATCTATATATATATATAACGTTTTATGTGCTACCAAAGTTAAAGTGACGTAAAAGGAAAGTATAAGCGTAGGTATGTACTTTCATGCTTTACCAAAAAAACATTCAAGAAACGAAAACAATAATAAATTAACAATTGCGGCGAGGATTCGTATTTGCATAAAACAAGGTTAAATTTCTTGGTATCACACCTATTCATGTTCATTTTTCTCGATGAAAACTCCAAATCTCGACATAAGCTCAAAAGTATATTCAACAATATGGAAAAATAATCTCTACATCGCATAGTTTCAAACTCCAAACCTAACATAACTAATCTCTTGCAAGTAATGACATTAAAAGCCGCCATTCATATTCTCAACAACACTCGAGCAAACATGTGAACAAACATCATAAAGAAAATCCATCACACTTCATAAGGTCCCTTCATTTTTTTTTTATTATAAAGATGATGAAAATCCACAATCTACCATGGAATTAATTTTTCCTTCTTTGTTGCTTGTCATTTATGATATTGTGGTTGAGACCCCTTAGTATCTTAATGGTGTCTTCAAATTGTTTACTCTTTAGGGAGAATCAACATTGTTTTGAATGTCATAGATTTGTTGAGGAAGTTTGTATGGTTATGGTGGTGGACTTGAAATTTATTAGTATGGAAATGTCCCTAGTTTTTATGAATTTATAATATTTATTTATATGTTAAGCATCTTGTTGCAGACAAAATGTCACAAGGTCTAGTCTCCTTTTGTCCTTGTGGTATTGGAGGGCGTGTTGTGCCAACGTTTTCAGTCACGTGAAAAAAGTTTACCAGGTGCACTGCAATTTAAAGGGGGGCCTACCCAATTCCTACAATCTAAAAACAAACATTTATTTTTGTGTTTATAGATGGATGGTGTTAAAGAAACATTTTAGAGAAACTATTAGTGTGGGGAAGGAAGCGTGGAAATTTGATTGAAAATTAATGAGTCTATATTATTACTGAATAAGGTTAGAATATATGTCACACAAATATATGATGTATAGATGATAAGTTGATGTATAGTATTATTATATACTCTAATTTTCTATATGATGTAATGTAAATGAGGTTCAATCTAATTGATCAAAACTAATGACATATGGTTGTCCTTAAATACAAGATCCTAGGTGTTTAAGTCAAAATGTTTGGTGTGGGAATCAATAGATAATAATCATATTCTCTTAAAGGGTCGACTCAAAAAATTGAGAATTTGATTTATATTGGGCAAATTAGATTACATGGGTAGTTTTGACCAATAGATACATTTGTCCCTATGGTCTAGTCCAAGGTAACATAAGCTTACAAAAATGGATCAATGTATTCTATAACAATGGACTAAGCATAACATTGAGCAGGTTGAGAATTAGGGCCAACTTACACACAAAACAAGGCAAAATTAAGGATCAAGACAATGTGAAATTATGATTAAATTTCATTTAATACTTTGGAAAGGATAAATTCTAATTGGTGTTTTGGTGAACTTCTTAGAAAACCTTGTGATGATTGTATTGTATAATGTTGTATAAAAAAATGTTTTTAACAATAACAAAAGAGAAAGGGAATTGTGCTTTATTTTCCTTTGTGGATGTGATTACCCCTACCAAGTCTAACATAATGGTCACTTACCTAATTGAATAAAACTGAAATCAATGTTGTTGAACTTAATCATATACACATGCAAGTTGCTTTAAATTCATACATCCAAAATTACATAGATATTTAGATGGTTGATATATCCTAAATGCACATAGGATGTTGAATCCAAAACATTAAATGGACATACGAACTTACTCAGTTTTCTCGCATGTGGATACCATAGAGGAAAATCCATATTAGATTATCTATGGTTGATATCCTAAATGCACATGGCATGTTGGATCCAAAATATTAAATGGACATATGAGTACTCAGTATTCTCACATGTGAATACCATAGAAGCGAATCCAAATTAGATTAAGGTAGATAGAAATCCTAAATTAAATTGTTCATCACAAAGTACAATAAGAATAATGAGATCCTATACACTGAATTAGAATTAGAGAAGTACATCCACTCAAAATATAAAGATGTGATCTAACACTAAAGTTTTGAAAGAGTCAAAATAACAAGTCATCCTCTATAGTAAAAATGGATTTGTAGAGAATCTTTAGGAGTTTATTCAAAATTTTGGTAATGATCAAGTTAGTGCAGGAGGAGAAATCTGATTTGTTCCAAACTAGTGTAGAATACATAATTGTGCAAAAGAAAATTCCAGTAACGACAATGACTTGACTTGGTATTAATCAAGTCTTCACTTTATTCATCCCCAGTTGTGGAAAATGGACTATATATTTTCCACTCTACAGCTGAATACAATTCGCAACAGACCATAACTTTTTCACTTGTCATAAGTATTCCATTTCTTTTCAGATTGCGATATGACTGGTTTTTGTAGATTATTAACTTAAAATAGATTGTATTTTGAACTCGGTATTAAAGTATTAATATTTTGAATGGGGCGAAAATTTATATTGAAAGTAATTGTTAAGTCAAGTCTTTCAGCTTTATATTACAAAAGAGTTTAAGGACAAGTGTTGTTTAATTAATACCTGGAATTAATGTTATATTATTATATCAGTTTTATGAAGACGTTTTCGATCAGTTGATTTTAATGATCAAAGGTGTTTTCTATATGAACATTTTTGGTTGATTTTAATGATCGACGGTTGAGACTGTTGTAGAATGATGGTTGACCATTGAAAAAGATCTGATCGTTTGATGTAAACCATGGGTGATGCCATGGTTTACAATTTTTGGCCAAACTGGACACTGAACTGGTTTTTTCTAACTAAATCTTCACTTTCGGGCACGTATAGCGGCTAAACCGTGAGGAATTTGAAGATGATGCAAACTAGTGATTTGTGACATTTTGCCTCTAGATTCTAAATTTTTTTTTTCAAAAATTTTGGAATAAGATTGCACTTGTTTTTCCATCTCCTTCAAAAACTAGTTTTTTTCAATAAACACCATTTTTAAGGAGTGACGCTCACGTATACAACATAATTTTTTTCCATGAAGGATAAAATTCTATTTTTTCGAATTTAGATTTGTAACTACGATATCTAGTACTTCCAATTGGTTTCATAGTGTTTTATTGAATATTTTTCCTTAATCAAGTTTCGAAGTCAAACCAATTACAATTTAGACATAAAATAAGCTATAACACGTAACTTTTTTGTATGTATCAAAATCTTTTTTTTTTTGATCAAGGACTTCAATCTCCGGTGCACTCATATTTTAAAAAAAAATGTTTGGTAATCTTCTATTTTTCATGTGCAAAATAAGAGAGCTTGATTTTAGATGAAAAACCTACATTCACAAGAAATTAAAAATAAATATAATAATTAAATTAAATTTATTTAAAATTATACTTTTTGGGAAGCTTATAATAAGGACTACGTACTTACAAAAATAAATTTCAAATGAATTCATTTGATCTCCCAAAAGGTAAATCAAAAGTGGCTTTTTATCAGCATTTTGATAGGTGTAAAGGAGACTCTATTATAGGTATGGTTTAAAACTAGCCTATCCAAGGGGGTTTCATCTAAAGCAGTTTGATCAAACCCTCTTCAATTGGAATGCTTTAAATAGAACTTTTTAAGGCTTAAATCATTATATTTTCTAAAAATATGTGATTTCAGCAAAAATCATAATCCCCCATAAATTGTAAACTAGCTTTGTGGGATCACCCCCATATAAAATAAATAAAACACTTCATACAAAAAAAGAAAGCAAAGAATCAAATATTTTTTCTACATTTTAACTAGAAAAAAAATAATTATTATTATATTTTACAAAGTAAAACAATTATTATTATATTTTACAAATTAAAATAATAATTATTATATTTTACAAAAATATTTTACTATACTGAATTTACCTTATCTAATTAATCATTGCACTTTATACAAAGAAAGAAAGCAAAGAATTAGATATTGTTTCTAATTTTCCACTAATATTTAAAAAAACTGTAATTATTATATTTCATACTTATATTCCATCTTCCTACACAAAACAAACATTTATTTCAATTTTCTTTTTTTCTTAGTTTAAAACATTTCACAATTACATTCTACCATACTTAATGTTAAATACTAGTTCATCTTAGTTAATTACTTTAACATCACAACATTCATTAATTTATTCATTTAATTAATTAATTACACTATATCATCATGTCTTATCCGCTAGTTAATTATTATCAATTATTTATTTGATCTTTTTTAATTAATTTCTTCATAGTTGATTAATTTATTAATCAATTAATTCTCATTTTTATCCACTAACATCTCTCCACAATTAATTAATAATTTATTATTAATTAATCAATGTTCATATAGATATTCACACAAAATTAATTAATTATGCAAATAATTGATTAATTATCCTTTCATACATTCCACCAAAAAAATCCATGCACATGTAATTAATTAACTATTAAAATAATTGATTAATTACCCTCACATGTTCATTCTCAAATTATGTCAATTTCTTCTTCGCATGACATATTTTTATTGTTGAATCGTAACCATTAAATGTAACACATCCTCCCTTATTTTATAGTAAATCATTGATCAAGCAGTCTAAGCCTCATCATACCATGACCATTATGTTTATTCTCCACTATAGGAAGGCACATTGTATATGATTGTTCATGGCCTGCCTAATGTGGAGATTGAATCATGTTTAATTATTATTTTTTGGTTAGGTATTATAATGGATTCCTAGTCTTGGATTATTGTTGGGAGGGCCTACTTTTCTTCATTCAAAACACCTTGAGGAAAGCCATCATGACAACACCACCTCTTAGGCATTGCTTTCAAAGATGACATTCACTTCTTAGGAAGCCTCTACAAGTTGATTGTGTTACATGGGAATGTATGCTACTTGATCACCTCATGTTATAGTTTCCTCCTCCACCTTTTGTGTTTAGTCCACACTTTCTTTCACACAACCTAGTACTATGTGTACACATAATGATAACACATGGGTGCATGTTGTGTACTCCCATGAATTCTTTGTTTTAAAAAAATATTAGCAGCAATTTATGTGATTTTTTCATGTTAGTGTTGGGCAATATAAATACTTAACCACATAATTCAAACAATTTAGTGGACATACCAAACTATCGTAGTTCAATTGTTAATCACAATTGGTGAAGGTGATGTATGTTCCTTGATTATGCATCCACCAAGGTTTGAATCATAGGCACCTAATGAATAACCCTCACACGAATATGTTTCTTGATTATGTTTATACCCCTCTCCATTAAGATTCATAGGGTGATGAATAACCCTCACATGACACATAAATGTAAGAAGGGAAGGAAATAAACATACACATGTGAATGAAATATTAAACCAACAAGTTGAAATATTAAACCATCAAGCCAGGGGCCACAAATTATTTCAGAATTTAAATTTTTAAAAAAATAAGTAAAATGAAATTAATCAAATAAATAAAAAATAGGGATCCACTAAGGGGTGTAGTTATGGGAGCCCTAGACACCCATTGTGGAGTTGCAGTGCTATGGTAGGCTATGTGGCCTTATTATGGTGGTTGCGACCCATAGTGAGTGCAACCCCACTCAAGCAACCACCCCTTCTAAGTGTTTCCTTTTTTCTACAACATGCCCACCACCCCCTTCACTTCATAAGTCACTGTTTTCATAGGGTATGAAAATCTCCTACTACCAAAATTCTTCTATGTGTCATTGTAACCCTAGAAATTTCATGGCCAATAGTGTCATTTTTACCTATTCATGTTTGTTTGAACAATGTAAAGACACAAAATCAAAATACAAAAGGGGGGAATGAGTAAAAAATTAGGGTTTAAGCATCTAAAACATGAATTAAGAATATAATTTTTACCTAAATTTTTATAATATATCTTATATTTTATGTATGATGAATGACATGAATCCTAACAGGATGAAATTTCATTTATTGGTGGTTTTGATGTCTTTTAAATTTTAGTTTCTATAATTTTAATATAAATCATATTTATATATTATATGATTTATATTAGTTGTATATAATATGAGGTCTACATTTAAATGAATGTCCTATGATATTAATGTTCTATTAACTTTCATTATATATAAATATAGATATAGATATACATTATCTACAATTATAGATATTATTGTAATAATATTATCTAATTTAAATATTATATTTTTTTCTTTTCTAAACATGTATTATTCATATCATTGTTTTAAATTGGGTATAATATTGAGTTACCAATAATTTAAAATTTTATAAGAATTTGAGAAAATTGTAGGTACATTTTACTTCAAGGGATGGTTAGAAAGAGTAAACCAAATACTAAATAGGCATAATTATAAAATGAATTGAATACAAATGTCATGACACATGGATATCATTTAATGACGTGTCTAATTGTATCAACGAGAAATTATATTGGTAAGTAGAAAAGTATAAATATATGTTAATCTCACCTTATACCTCTTACTGAATTGTAGATGATGGTATAGTGTTCTTTTCATTGCTTAATCATAAGCATTAAATGTAACACATCCTTCCTTGTTTTATAGTAAATCATTCATCAAGCAGTATAAACCTTATCATACGATGATCATTATGTTTATGCACCACTATATGAAGGTACATTGTATATGATCGCCCATGCCATGCCTAATGTGTAGATTGAATCATGTTTAATTATTTGTTTTTGGTTAGGTATTATAATGGATTCCTAGTCTTTGGATTATTTTTGGGAGGGCCTACCTTTCTTTATTCAAAACACCTCATGGAAAGGCATCATGACAACACCACCTCTTAGACATTGCTTGCAAAGGTGGCATCCACTTCTTAGGAAGCCTCCACAAGTTGATTGTGTTGTATGGGAATGTATGCTACTTGATCACCTCATGTTATAGTTTCCTCCTCCACCTTTTGTGTTTAGTCCACATTTTCTTTCATACACACTTAGTCCCATGTGAACACACAATGACAACATATGGGTGCATGTTGCGTACTCCCATGAATCCTTTGTTTAAAAAAATATTGGCAACATTTTGTGT